>JASDQU010027856.1:0-10343 GCA_032191745.1 Picea mariana | reverse complement strand
TAGATTCCCCCATAGGTGCTTATTCAGGTTTCACGGGAATCTCCAATGCTTCTGTCCGTGAAGAAATCTTCTACTGCATCAGGGGAAATCTAATATGTGGTAGAAGAGCAACAATGAACTATTCCCTGTTCTGTTCATCCGAGATCTTAAAGGTCAATCATCCAGTTAGGGTCTTGAATCTCTGATCAAACTCCCAAACAGGTTCGATGACCTTTTTCTTGATCTCCTTTAGCTCTTTAATACATTATGACTCTGACTTAAGCTTCTTAAACTATGCAATTAGTTTGTTCTTTATCTCATTCAGTGGCTTAGGCTGTGCAAGTCCTTGGACAAGCTTCATGTACCAACTTAATGCGCGATCCCTCAGTGTGGTGCTAAACTGGTTTCTTTTAACAACTTCGTCGGTAACATTTTTAATGTTCCATACAGCCTCACACAGGAACCAATGCTGATAAGGATCTTCGGATCCATCCCCTCTAAAGATAGGGAGTCTCATCTAATCTACCATGGAGTTTCTTAGTAATAGTACTCTATGGATTCTGGTGATTCTCATTGTTCTGATTTCTTATCATTTATGAAACAACAAGAAGATTGGTATTACTCACTTCAGTTGTCTGCACAATTCCTGATGTTTCTTTCTAGATGAGGCGAAGTTCCTCAACAACTTCTTCCTCTTCCCTAGTGGGTTCTGAGTGCTCTATGTCCATAAGATTTGTCTCTTCTCCATTGTAGAAACCCTCTTCCCTGTAGTTTTTATTAAACACGTTCTCAAGGTGAAACCCTATGAATAATATCCCATTGTGTGGATGTCCAGCTTCTGTGTCACTGTCATTTTCTGAATTCCTGAACATTAGCCTATTCATATCCAGCCAGTCTACTATGTCTTCAAGATGTGGTTTTCATGCAAGAGCATCTTGATTCGTAACTTCAGAAAATGCAAAAAATTTCCTCCGGGTCCTTTGAAAAAGTATCTCTTGGCTTGGATGTGCTATTCTACTCTGTCAAAAACAAATTCAGTGATATACCCTCCAATGGTACTATCAAACCAATGATCTACTACTATGGATATGGAATTATCATCTCTCTCAATCCTCTGGATCATCACTGACATCCAAACCACAGGGGGTCTAGATCTGATCTCGAACTGTGTGTCATCTAACCTAGCCAACAACTCAAACAACTCCTGATGGATTCCTCCAAAGAAGATCTCATGGATGTCGGTGAAAATGTATCTTTGTAGCCAATATTCAGTACTCATCCTAGGGCTTTTGTTTTGGGCTTCAGCGAAGTCCCTCTCTTGATCCTCTATCCACTTTTGAATCTCTATCTTTGATGGGAACCACCTTGACATTCCCTTAAATAGATTTTTGTCCTGGCAACAAAACCATTTGTTGGCACAGGGACAGACCCAAGGTTCACTCCAAGAGCACACCAACAAGCCCTAGCTACTGGCGCTTTCAGAAACACTTGCGAAGCAGATGCAGGCTCAACCTTAAGCAGCTATGAGGGGGTTACAGGACAAAGATGTCTACAACCAGAGGAATATCAAGTGGATCTAGTACAACATTAACTCAATATGAATCTAACACTTATCAAGCTAGATCTATCCTGCACAACTATAGATCTGATCTAACACAACAATGCAAATAACAATATAAAAATGATAGAAATCAAAGCATCAATCACACACAATAAGAGATGTACATGGTTCATCCTCCCTCTAGGGCTACATCCACAAAACCATGCTTATGATTTATTAAGGTAAAGATTACAGTTCTTGTCTGCGCTCTCAGCCAACAGATCTTCTTTATTCTCTCTCTTCCTCTCCCCTTCCTGCACACCCATCTATAGGAACTGATCTTTGCATCCAGCTGAAGATCTTACAATACCAAAAGGATCTCCACCCATCTCTTCTTCCTCACAATACAATGATCTTTCACACAACTATATGAATATATCGATAACAACATCATAACAACATGTACCAACCTGACCCAGGTCCTCTTGTTCTTTATTTATACATTAAAATGCCTCAAAACCTAGGTGTCAAAAACCCTAATTACCAACACCCTAGGTGTCTAAACCCCTAGGTCAACTTGACTTGATTTTCCCGTTCTTCACCAGCCTATCTTTCCTTTCTTCCTGCGAGGTGTTCCTAAGAATCCAATGATATCTTTTTCCACTTGTTGTACTGTCCTTGATCCATCTTCCTTGCTTTCCTTTCATTCTTGGTCTTCTCATCCAACAACTTGCTTTTCTATAGTTCGCTCCATCTTTTCTTCTCTTTTTCTCACTTTGACCTAGTAACAGGTACTCTGTCCTCCGCGAAGCTCACTTTTTACCTATTCTTCTTTGTACTTAACTTCCTTCCATAACCAAGGGCCAAAAATCCCCCAACACTCACCTGTGACTAGTCCTGAGTCACTTTGGGTCTGATTCCTTTGCATTACTTTGCATTTGGACTGCGCAGTGCAACCCGTTCTTTCTTCTCTGTCTGTCCCTTCTTCCCTTGTGCATTCTGTCTTTTCTGTGTCTGGTACCCAGTTTCAACTGCACCTGGTACCTGGAACCTTTTTCTAGTGCTTCTACGAAGAGCTGCAAGGTAGCTGGTTTTCATAGTACAAATTTAGTTGATTCTTGTTCACCAATCCTTCTTTCCACTCTCCATTCAATGTCTTCAACTGCGCAACTCCTCCTTCTGTCACGTAGGTGATATCGTATGGACCAAGCCAATGTGTTCTGAACTTCCCTGGGTGTTTTATAAAGTTGCTGTCATACAACAGTACTAAGTCACCTTGCTTGAATGCCTTCTTCTTGATGTGCCTATCATGATATGCCTTCTCATGTTCCTTTTGAACTTGCTGATGGAATCTTGCAATGAATCAATCTTCTTCTAATTCAACCAACTATGCAAGTCTCTCTTAAACAACACCAATATCATCCTTGTCTGTAAATGAAACAATCCTTAAACTTGGCACCAAGTATTCCATCAGGACAACAACTTCAAGGCCATAAGCCAACTTGAAAGGGGTTTGCATTGTTAATTTCTTACAAGTGGTTCTATAAGCCCAGAGTACTGCTGGTACGCTTAAATCCCAGTCATCCCTATTCACACTGCAAATTTCCATTAGTGTTGTTTCCAATATCTTGTTGAATGCTTTAACTATCCCATTTGCTTGTGGATGGTAAGGCATACTCTTTTGATGGTGGAATGCAAATTCTTCAGTCAAGGCTTCAACTGTCTTATTGATGAAATGTGTTCCTTGATTGCTCATAAGGATTTTGGGGCATCCAAACTTGGTTATGATGTCATCAAATATAAATTGCACAGCTGTAGTTGCACTACAGTCCTTGACTGCTCTTGCTTTGGCCCATCTAGTCAGGTATTTTGTCGCAGAGATTATGTACCTTGCTCTTGTGTGCTTTCCTGGTTGGTTTATAGGTCCCACACATTCAATATCCCACTTTTCAAATGATTGTAGGGTCATCTATGGTGCTAATGGCATTTCATCTCCTCTGGATGGTTTCTTGATTCTCTAGCACACATCGTAGGCTCTAGCATAATCCTTAGCATCTCTATGCAAGGTAGGCCACCAAAGGTCAGCTCGCAGGACCTTTTGCGTAGTTTATTTCCCTGCATAATGTCCTCCTACAATTCCTTCATGAGATTTAATGAGGATTAGTGGGTGTTCTACTTCCATAACACATCTTCTTAGTATCTCATTAGGTCCCATTTTGTATAGCTGTCCGACGATTAGTGAAAAGTCTGTAGCACACACTACTAATTGTTTTTTCTGGGGAATTGTATATGCTCTTGGTGCCATTCCTGTTGACAGGAACTAGATTATGTCTACGAAGTGTTCATCAATATTTCTAATGGGGAGCAACTATGCATTCGACAGTGTGTCCTCTAAGCTGGTGAGTTCTTCACCATGTTCCAACCTCGATAAGTGGTCAGGGCCTTTGTTCATTCTTCCTAGCTTAACTATGATCTCAAAATCATGTTCTTGAAACAACAAAATCCATATGCATATTCTCCCCCCCAACACTGGTTTTTCGACCAGGTATTCAGCATGGAGTGGTCTGTGAACATTTTAAAGTGTCCTCCCAATAAGTCGTGGAGGAATTTTTGTAGCGCACACACCATATAAAAATGCGTCAAAGAATATTGTACAAATAGTTGGTTCAAGGGACCCAACATGGCAACCTACAACAAAAATGTATGAAAGAAGAGATGACACTGGATTAAGTTCTTAGTCTGATGGGCAGTTTTGGATGACGAGGAGTTGAACTTGATGAGAGTAGAACCTGGGTGGCAATGATTTGTTACAACAAATTATGAACTTGTAATGTTAGGCAATGATAGGGTTATTAGTGATCTAGAACGAGACGATGGCTTGATGACTTTGGCATTACTTATGATCAACATGGATGAGTAAGGCTTGGTGTAGTGATTCATAATGATGTAGCTAACTTCAACATTGAAGTGAGGGTGATTGGGAGATTAGTACTTATAGTTCTAATCAAGATAAATATGATCAATCAAGGAGCACTCATTAAATGTTGGAAAAAAAGCTAATGATGATTGGTAGATGAGAATAAGGACCTCCTAAAATGATGTAGTAAAGATTCTTGGCAAGATCAAAAGAAATTATGGGGTTGGATAGAGCATCTATGAAGATCAAGAAATTGTCAAAGATCTTGTCAAAATAAGGTATATGGGGCATGGTTGTGTTGATTGAGGGGTTCTCGTTTCTATCTCCTTTTAGTAGTAATAATAATAATAATCTATTTTTAAGGTCACAACCAATCCAAACACCAAATTGGTGTATGAGACCCCCTCCACCCAATGATTTTACTGGTAAAGTCTATGGAGGTATACATACCCTATCGATCCCCTCTAGATTTGAACATATGACCTCTTAGAAGAAAACTATAGGTTCTAGTCTACCAAGGGGATTTACTATGGAAGAATCTGTTCTACTTGTGGGATCAAAGGAAGAATCTGGTTTACCAAGGGGAATACTACAACTTCTGATGATACAAATGACAATGGAAATGACACTATTGGATCCCGATGATGTTTTGGAATCATGGAGGTACAAGATTAACAATTTTTGCACCTAGAATAAGATTAAGGGACTATTGAAACATTGATATTTATCAGTTGACATAAAATAAATTCTCACTATCTCAAGGAGATAGCTACCCTTTTCAAATTTTGAACTACTTTTTGAGAATAATTCTTATTTTTTCCAAACTAACATCCACAACCAAACTAACCAATAAAATAAGAAAACTTGAACATGTTTTAAATAAGCAAATGGATTGTAATGCATCACTATTGTTAACATTTTTCCTAGCATACAATATAGGACTTGACAAAAATTTTGATTTTGCAATTCTCTGGATTTGAAAATTGGATGAGTATGGCTAATCTTCTCCATATTATCCTGATTTTGTGAAAAAAAGTTCACAATGTATACACATACTTCGAGACTTCCTCGAGGCTCTCCCATAACAAGTGTCAATTTATTGAAACAAACATCAAAATCTACTTCCTTCAACAGATACAATTTACAAAAATATGGGAGATCTATGATATTTTTGGTTAAAGAGTTATTTTCAGTGAAACAAGAATCACGCTTTAAATTGCAATTTTCCGAGTTTGAATTGGATCAGCCTCCAAACAAGACGTTACAAAGGTCACTGATTCAAACTCACATTAACCAAGATTGACTCAGTAAACACATGTCAAACTCGTGATTTTGGCATGGATTGCAAGTGAAGTGCAGATTGTGCCAGTTGGCCTATGGAAGTAATTTTCTGTGGGTTTTCTCTAATTTTTTCTGCCTGTTTGAAATTTCTTCTCTACCAGTCAAATACAAGTGGAAAACAGATATATAGGAGGTTGAAGTAATCCATTTAAGGCCATCCATTGACCCTGCTAGGCATCTATGGGTAGGGGATAAGAAGACGTAGGCAATCCAATTCTTAGGGATCTAAATATTGCATAAAAACAATTCTTAGGGTGTATGGGCAAGGGAGAAGAAGGCGTAGGAAATCCTGAAATTCTTTGGGCGTATGTGCAGGGAATACCTTATAGAATTAGACCTTATAGAAGTTCTATTATAAAAAATGGATATGGATATAGAATAGAGAAATTGGAAATTCCAACAAAAAATAGAGTGTTGGAGACTCTTTTTTTGTTGTGTGTTTTGTCAAGAAGTTGGGTGTCTGAAGAATGATCCTCATTAGCTGGCATCTAGAAAGGATTCTACATAACCTAACACATTAACTCCAACAACATCTCCAGATAAAAGAGGTATGTATATCTCATACATGTTCTTGCACCTTCATAATGTTCCTAGTGGCTTCTCGATTCCAATTGGTTATGAGGCTAGTACTAAACATATGGGCTTAACAAGTGATGGTCCTCATTCGATGTTTGAGTCCCAAATTGGATCAAAAAGGGTTGAGGGAATGTTTGGCTCAAAAGAGTTATTATAGGAGCTAGGGGAGATCATTTAGAATAAGATTGTTTTGGGGGAATGTAGTGTACCCTTTGTATCTATGAGATTTGATTCTAATGATACTAAGTTGGTCCATGTCCAAACGAATAATTTTTTTTTCAAAGAGACTAAGTCACAATCCCTTCTACCCACAAATGACCCTAAGAAGAAGTCTAAAAAAATTGCCCTAAATTGCTTATATTTGTTAAGATCATTAAAATAATTCGAGATGGAGCCAAGGGGGATGATGGGGGGACTAGCCATGGACAATAAAATGACTTATACTATTGAAAGGAAATCATATATATCATTTTCTAAGTTTCAAGCAAGGAAATAAGTAAGAGAGGTTAAAAAACTCACCATCAATGGGGTCTTTAGAAAAGGGAAGACCTAAAAATTGGCTACAAAATTATCATTATTTCACTAAATTCTAGAGGGTTCGGGGGTGCCCACAAACAATTATCCCTTAAATGAATGTTCTCAATTTACCAACCTAATGTTATGATGCTACAAGAAATTTACCAACCTAATGAAGAGCTTTGCGTGCATTTAAAACTGTAAAATTCCCACTCAATTATTTTTGGTCTTTTTCTTGGTTTTACTGTGTTGGCCTTTCGTCAAACAATTTTCCACTGAAATTTTTATAGAGGTTATTATGAATTTACTCATTGCTGTAGCAATTTTATATGAATTCCTGAGTATGTACTTTTGACAAACACTTGGACTGTAGGATATTTCACACTGTTTGATTGCCCAATTTGCAGTTATGGTATTTTAGATGGATTCTTGAAGTGTTTTAAATGGTTGGCATATATTTAAATTCGAATATTCCCTAACTCAAATCTGCATAATATCTAATTCAAACATGGTTCCCTAGATTGAATATATAGAATATATCATTTAGATGACGGTGCATGTGCACCCTAGACTTTTCAGATTGAAAATGTTGAAAAGGACAGAGTGAGGAAAATTTACTAGAGTGGAAGCCATTGTTGGTCTAGTTCGCTTCTTTGTCGCTCTTGGTCTCTGTGGCTCCTTGCTGGGGTCACCATGTCTCTTGCTGGGGTCTCTGTCTACCTTTGTGGATCAGGATGAATGTGAATGGGTTGAATGGAGTCGGTCGAGTTCAGGGATCAATGCTTGGAATGGGGTTGGTCGAGTTCAAACAGGACGAGTTAGGGAGAATGGGATTAGGGATTTTGGTTATGTTTGACTATGGATTGTTCAATGCTCTGATTGGATGTTGGATGGTGTTATGGCGCTGGTGTTCGACTATGGATGCTGTTATGGCGCTGGTGTTCGACTGTGGATGGTGTTATGGCGCCGGTCAGATTCTATTTTCACTCTATGCAATATTGCAAATCGTTTTAGGGCGCGGCCGAGTTCTGTTCATTACATATATATCATATATGTTACATAATATAACATATATATGTTATATATGTAACATATATAACATATATATAAAAATATTTTAATTTTATATATCTGTTATATATGTTCTATATACATATATATGTTATATATTTGTAACATATATATGTTATATATGTAACATATATATAACATGATTTTAATTTTATAGTGAAGTTGGGAAATGTTCCAGGTGACCATCACTTGGACATGGCCGATTAGTCGATCCTAAGAGATGGGGAATCCTTGTATCAAGGGTGCACTCTACATGAACATCGGAAAATAATTGGGTTAATATTCCTGAACTGGGACATGGTGGTGGATGACAATGTTATGAAATCTGGAGATGACATCGGAGGCCTGGAAAGAGTTATCTTTTCTTTTTAACAACTTTCCCACCCTGAAATCGGTTCAACCGAAGATAGGGTCCAACATCTAAAAGAGCACCACATGTCTTGCAGTGTTTGGTGCCCCCTCGGAGGCCATTGTAAATATGGTGAACCAAGTACCATGCATGCCCGATCGTACTCATATCTACCTCCTTGGATTTTTCAATGTCCACTAGGTTAGCGATCTTGATGAGATAATATCGACCTTGTGCTACTTGTTTTCTCTTGGCTCTGGACCAATTTGTTTGTTAGTGTTCTAAGAAGAAACATGTTGTTATTCTCTTCTCTGCTAATGAAAACTATGCTATTGAAGCTCATGTCGAGAAGCATCTTCCCTGGATACAGATGATGCTTGATCAAATTGGTCTTCCTCCAAAAACTCATTCCACCTTTGTGACAATCAAAGTAACATTTAGCTTATTCATAATCCAAGGAATCATCAGAAGACAAAACACATGGATATTTGGATGCACTAAATTTGGCAACCTCATGCTCAAGGACAGATTGTGTGAATCTTTGTTCCTTTAGTAGATCAACAAGTTGATATCTTCACCAAATCTCTTCTAGATGCCACCTAAACCCCTGTAACTATAATTTTTAATAATATTGCGTACAACCAATATTACCGAGTAACCATCAAACCCCTAAGAACCTATGGCCATTAACCCTTATAATCACTATAATTTATTTCCCCAAACGCATTTGACTCATAACCACTACAATTTTTAGAATCCCAAACCCCTAAACGCTTGAAAATTTAACCCTAATCTTTAACCCTTATAACCCAAAACATGTACATTAACTATTACATCTATCCATTATTAGTACTAGTTTATCACCTATGTTAACCCTAATCACTTATAACCTCTATAATTTCTAACTTATAAACCCCAAATAGCTAAAGCCTAAATTATTAACCCTAATCACCTAATACCTATATCTCACAAACATTAATCCTTATAATGATCAACCCATATAACCACTTTACTCCATAACACTATAACCCTTATCATCCCTAACACCTAACCCTCAATTCTCGCCATACCTAACCCCTACAAAAATTAACCCCTAATCCCTATAAATCACAATTCTAAACCAATGTAACCTTTATCTGACTTGTAACTCCTAATGAGCTTAACTACCATAACCCATAATACAACATTTTGACATGAAGAGAACTGAAACAAAATCAAATCCTAATAGAACATGGCCCTACAATCTCGAGAATACAAAGGTCACGGCTATGTCAATTGACATAAGTGAAAAGGAAGATGTGTCTAGTGACACCAAAATAACATGAGAATCATTAGTAAAGAATTGTAAATTCATTGTATTTGTGTTCAAACAAATACAAATAATGTTCAATCATTACTAGAGAAATGAGGAACCAAATGCAAAGAATGTTTAAACTAGCACAAGAGAGTGAATTTGTATTGATTTCCATAGAACATGGAATGCATGATACAAATAAGAAAACTCTATAATTCATGTTGACCTACACATTATTGAAGAATGAGTTGATAGATGCTAAAAGCTATAACTAGGGCTTCAACAAGGTGATCTATGAGAAACTTGGGAAGAATTAATTCGACATATCCGGAGGGTTATCATGACAATCAACTAGACTATTAATGACATCAATACCAACACATTATTGATACGATGAAACAAGGAGTATAGGTTACACACATTATGATCTTAGACAAGGATGGAGCACAAAAATACATATGGAAATAGGAGATCGCTCTGTAAGGTAGCTAGAGAGGTAGTGGGGGGAGCCCAGAGGGCCCATAGTGATAATAGTGGAGGTCATTCAATGTAAGGTGGACTAGGTCCACTATATTATTAAATAAGGCCCACTATGGTAGTTACATATAATAAATGGGTAATTAGATATAATAAATGTAAGAGGACTTCTTAGAAGGTTCTACTTCTAGAAGATTCCTCCTCTAAAATGTTCTTAGGTGATGGTAGCACTATATAAAGGGGTTCAAGCAATGTAATGAAACATGAAGAGAAGTATTGTATT
>JASDQU010027855.1:8737-29308 GCA_032191745.1 Picea mariana | reverse complement strand
TTTTTGGTTTCAATTTTCATTTGAGGGAAAACACAACTATCATTAAAAGCTATTTACACTGTCCCTGCTTTTAAGAAAGCAACTCAAAGATGCCTCCCTATCCTCAAAAAAATAGTTTCATTAATGAACTATTTTCAAATCATGATGAAGGTTATCAAGAAAAAAAAAATTAAAAGCCTGGAAAATAATAAGTTTTGTAAAAACTGAAATTTTCAGCATCACCCCGCTCTGTTGAATGTCTTTAAAATTATATCAGACAGTGAACAATTTCTTAAGAGTTGTGAGAAGTGTTTGTAAACCCACTGGGACACTGAACAGGTCTGCTGGCAGTGGGTAAATGCATGCATGATGCCAAGACAACTTTGTTGGGGTACTGAATAGGCCCACTAACAGCGAAGCGATGTCAGATTAAAGAAAATTCTCAAGTATAAATTTTGATTTTGGTCATAAGCATCCTTCATTCTGATTTGAAATTTATTGGACATCCCTGTCGAGGCTATGGAAGTCTTCTGGTAGCAGTGGCCCTGTCAACAGTATTAGAGCCAATAAATTAAACATCATGGCTTTCATTTGTTAAGTCTGTCACCAGATTTCATTTTTTTTAACGAAAGATATCTTAAGTTGGACCACGTAATGATTGTCAAAGATGCTCAAATGTCTTTCAGTTGTTCTTTGATTTGAAATCATTCAAATATTTCTAGCCTGAACTCGTCAGTGATACAGAGATAATTGCTTCTCCCGGCAAGTTTCCATTGTTGGCAGCCCAACATATTTTTAACTTTTTAAAGCATCAAATAATAATCTATGTAGCTGCCTACCTAGGGTCATACCTTTTTTTGTTCTTCATAAGTAATTTTTGAAACTACAAGTGAGTTTTTGGTTATTCCTAGTTTTTTTGTTTTCATGCTTCATTCATGACTGAAAGCATGAAAACGAAGCATTAAGACTTATGACTGTAATACCGCTTTATTTTAAAAGTTTATGAAAGGTAGATGGATCCACAATTTTTGTTAATAAAGACTTTGTTTCCTGCTATCAAGCTCATCTTCTTTATTGACTCCTCAAATGTGAAGCATGCATATGGATTGTTATTTGAATCAACAAGGGTCCTTTTAGTTTAAACCTTGATATATTTTTTGTGTCTCTTGGTCATGTGTTTCCTTGTCAATACATTTTGGTTTTAAAAATTTTCCGTATCCTAAATTTTAGAAACCAAACCTACCTTGTTGCGCAATGATAAAGTTTTAATGCACCTGGTCGTGGCCTGTACCATGTAAGAGGTGGAAGTTCGACGATAGTAATCCCATCACTTCGATCTTAGTCTCGGTTTTTTCATGTACTCCTCGCATTCATTTCAGAAAACGCCTATCATTTTGTATTGAGGAACTTCTGTTCATACACCCTAGGTTATTGATGAGTTTTGGGTCTGAAATATCGCTCTGGTCTTCTCCTTCGAAACCCTCCATAATCATTGTGTTTTATTGACTTCTTGTCGAATCCCCATGGCCCCGGTTGTTAGGATTGAACCCAATGGCTCTCAGACCCTGCTCCTGTGCAATGATGCAAGGGAAGATATCGAGGGTCAAGGCTGGCTTGTTTTTATTGAGAAATTCTAGTGATTCAACTTGCAAACCACTCAGGAATTTTCCCTTTCTTTTGATGGATGCCGAGCCAAGGTAGGAGACATTTAGGTCGAGGTTACAGAGGATTTTTTATGTCAAGAAACAGGTCTTCCTTTGACCAGGCAGAAGTGGTTCAAAAATGCCAAGGTCGAGGAGGTTCCATGGAGCCTTTTCTTTACATCTGAAAAAATCAATTGTTGTGACAAAGGTATGCCCATGTCCATGTTAAAAACCCAGTGGCATGGTTTGCTAGCAGTCTTGAAAGAATTCATGACATGTGAAGGCCGTTTTGGTTTTGTTTTTCTTTATCACCTACGTTTACTCATGAATTTCATTGGGTGTCCATTAAATATGCCATATTACCTGTGGAGAAGCTTGTATAAAATGGCTAAGAGGTATAAAAGACAACAATTGAATTCAAGCTTGTTTCACCACGACTTAATAAAGATATTGTTAGTACACCAATTGAAGTTACAACATGATGACTGGAATGCCTTCCTGGCCCGAAACAGTTTCATTGACTCCAACGCTATAGAGGTTGACAAACCCGTGATAGAGGAAACCATAGTCCCTGCCAGAGCGGTCCCTTCATCTACACGGGCCTGTCTTACAGCCACCCTCAGTAATCCTATATCTGACCCAAAATATGTTGAGCAAAGCCATCCTAACACCTCT
This sequence comes from Picea mariana, assembly GCA_032191745.1. Classification (NCBI taxonomy): domain Eukaryota; kingdom Viridiplantae; phylum Streptophyta; class Pinopsida; order Pinales; family Pinaceae; genus Picea; species Picea mariana. The sequence continues at coordinate 27,011 of JASDQU010027855.1, read as the reverse complement.
ATTAAAAATACAAACAGACCTGTGGGGAAGCCATCTAAAGGTGACATCGATTTAGGTCTTAAAAATAAAAGGGCAGGTAGGTTGATCTCGAGGAAACTGCAAAATAAATCAAACCCTCATGTGAGTGCGACGATCGAGATCCATGAGAGCTCAGACTCGGAGATTGACAGATTCTTGGTCAAAGAAGACCCTCCTTCCTTCCAAGCAGAACCCCACTAGGCTTACAATTTCATGGATAATATCCCACCTTGCTTGAAGCACAGTCTGGTGTTTCCAGGTGTTAAGTTTGATAAAAAATCTAAAGGAAATAGTGAAGACAATCCAACACACAACCGTGGGTATTCTCAAACGGTTGTCACAGGTTTACAATGTGAAACTTGTCTTTTCTGGATTGACAAGTATTACACAGACATACCCATTTTACAATCACATATCAAAACCCTTACCGATCTGGTCGACCCCCTAAAATATGAAAATCGTAGGCTCAAGTCCAGTGTTTAGAGACAAGGAAAATGTATGAAAATAGCAAGGAACATCATAGTAAAATATGTTGAAAGAGTCACAACATTGATCAATTATGAGATCATGTGAATTGATTTGATTTTCCATTTAAAGGTAAAGATTTGTTTTTGTCTTAAAATAGTGTTACCATCTTGTTCATAAAATAAATTAGATTTTGTTGCTAAAATAAGACTAGCTACAGAATCAACAGATTCTATAGGCAGTCTATTCTTATTCGAAATTTGGAAAATATTGGTTAAATTTTTATCTGAATTTCATTTATTTCATCTTTTTCTTTCAAGATATTTTGGAGTTTATGGTTACTAAATTATCTGGATCTTTTTTTGATCTTATTAACCATATCCATGGCTCATTTTTGTGTAAACAGGAACAAACTCTTTTTTCATTTTTAGAGATTTAGTGTGATCTGTTGTGGTTATATTCCCCTCTATTTTTGTAATCAGTAGATGATTGTGGAGATTTAATCTTATCTCATAAGATAAGACAGTTATCTTTTTTGAACCCTTTAGAAACTCATATTTTTGTAATGAAAACATCTTGGCCTGGGGCTGAAGTATGGACAATTAATTCACAGACTTGAATGGAATAGAAATGCATATTATAGCTTTAGCTTCTTGTGTATGATGTCTTAGTTTAAGTTTTGTTTATCTTGACATGATAATAGGTGTTGATAGCTTTTGTCTTCATGCTTTATTATGAGTTGGGATAATTTATTTACAAATACTGTCCATATGTGATGTTTCAGATATTATATAGGGTGATCATCTATTCAACTCAAATTATGAGATTTATCTTTAATTTTTTTTTGTTGAAACGTTTAAATGCAAAGTTCTTACAATAAGATTTATCCCACTGTAAATTCTTGTAAATCATAAGATCACCACTATTATTTGCATCTCTTCATTCTGTCGTTGAAATTCAACAGTCAATATACTGTGTTGCATTTATTCCGAGCAGTTTCAAGGTTCATTGCAGATTTATCTCTTGGACAGACTGGTTGGACTTTCCATAATTATACAGATGTTGGATGCACGTTGATTAACTCATTGATAGGTTAGTTCATTTCTTTTTGTTGTTTATTTGTTTACAAAACTCTAATATATGGTCTGGCTTTGACCATCCACATACTTATGTTTCATAGTATATTTTTCTTTATTTAATCTTAGATAAATAAAGAAAAAACAAAAAATAGTTTATGTTCTTTCTTTATCTGCTTTTGTTAAAGCAACCATCTTTTCATAGATTTTCATGAGTTTAGATTAAAACTCGCCACTTGTACATCATGCACATAAATCAAATAAACATATATGTTGTGTAAATATTATTTAAAATAGTAATATAGATACGTATATACATATATACACTAAGTAGTTATTTGTTAGTTTACTTTTTTTTTTCTTTTATTCTTTTCTTTTAGGACTTTTAGATTGTCCAACAAAACCATTAAACCCATCGGAGCAAGTCACACCAAATGGATTGGGTTATTTAGACAACCCCGGACCGAACTTGTTCTTCAAATTGACGGACGGTCATTTACGCTTGTCAACAATGATATACCAGTTTATAGTGCTACATGGGAGGATCGCATCTCACATATCATGTAGGTGTAAAAGACTCTGAAGAAGCACCAATTGTTGGATAACCTCAAGAAATGTGAGCTTTCCCGACAATATTTGGTGTATATGGGGTATATGATTGGTGGAGGGGAACTCAAGATAGATCTTGCAAAGATGGAGGACATCATGAAATCGCCAGTTCCTACAAATTTTACTGAAGTTAGGATTTTTTTTAGGGCAGCACAATACTTGCAAAAGTTCATAGCTTCATTTTTAGTTGTAGATGAACCACTCTAATCCATAACATCTAGTGGTAAGAGTTTCTAGTGGGGGGAGAATCAATCGAAGGCCTTTGATGAGATGAAAAGAAATATCAGTCAAGCACCAGTGCATGCGTTATCAAAATTGCATAAGCCCTTCAAAGGGGAGACATATGCAAGTGGGTATGCCATGGGAGAAGTACTGATGTAGGGAGGAAGGCCTATCTACTATCATTTTGAAGTATTTCATGGGGTGGTCCTCAACTACCCTACCTATGAAAAGGAGCTATATTCCTTGGTATAAGCTATCAAAAAGTGGAATAACTATATGATGGGAAAGGATACCATCATCCACACAGATCACCGATTTCTCTAGTATTTGCAACCCCAGAGTCAGTGACAACAAACTTGTCACTACAAATGGATGGGGTTCTTACAATATTTTTATTTGGTCATAAAGTATAAGAAGGGTAGCAAAAACAAGTTGGAAGGAATTCTTTCATGGCCATCCACATCCAATATTAAATCTTTGGGAACTCTGATGCATATGGATCCTTTTACCCATGATGCACACAAAGAAGAATACATAGAAGATGAGGACTTCAAGGAGGTCTTTCAATAGCTACAGGTCCAAATTCACATAGAATAAGGTGACAACAATGTTGAATATTATTTCCAAAGTTTTTTACTCTACAATATCAACAAGCTATGTGTCCCTAAAGGTCAATGGCTATAGCTTATCAAAGAGGCTCACACTTCCAAGGTTTCAAGAAATTTAATTGTTGGGAAGACAGTTGCCAACTTACAGAGTAATGTGTACTAGACCAAAATGTAGGAAGATGTATCATGATATCTTAGAGTATGTATACTTTGTTGTACCAAAAATCCTAGTAACAAGGAGCAAGGTCTATACCATCCCTTACATGTACCCACTAAACCTTGGGAAAGAATTTCCATGGATTTTGTGGGAGGTTTACCAACCAACAGGAAGGGACATGAATATATATTTGTGGTATTTAAGAGGTTCAACAATATGTGCATTCGCATGCCTTGTAAAAAGACCATGAAAGAACAAGAACTAGGGAACACGTTCTTTGAATAGGTTTGGGTGCACTTTGGGATACCAAGGAGAATCATCTGAAACATGGACACAAGATTTCTCAGTGCATTTTGGACTAGATTGTGGGAGAATATGGACCCTAAGTTGAAGAGATCTACAACATTCCATCCACAGGAAAATGGCCAGAAAAAAGTAGTCAACAGGAATTTGGTGCATCTTTTGAGTGATTACAATAAAAATCATTTGAAGATCGAGAATGAAAATACGATCTACATACAACATTATTAAAATAAAGAAGTCCACACTTCTACTGGTAAGTCACCTATTGAATCTTGTTTTGGATACTTGTCACCTTCACCCTTGGATGTTTTATATGGACATCAGGGAGGAGTGAGGGTGGAACTCATAGGAGATGCATTAAAAGAATAATTTTTCTTAAGAAGATCAGGCAGATCCATTTGCAAGTACAAGAGATGCTCAATAAGTCACCAGAAGAGGAAAAGGCTAGGCATGATTATCACATAACAAAAAGAACATTCAGAGTGGGAGACGGAGTATAGTTATAGTTGAATAAGGAAAGACTATAGGGTCTTGGTAATAATATCAAGGCTCTGGAATATGGTCCTTTTTAGGTAGTGGAAAGGTGGGAGATAATTCCTACAAAATCATTATATCCCCATACATGTGCATTTACTCAGTAGTGAATGTAGATAATATCAAACTCTATGAGCCTTCTGTGTTTAATCCAGAGGAGGGGGAGCTCCTACCTTCCATAGAGGACTTAGCACCAGATTCTCAGGCAGAGTTGGAAAAGGGCACATTTTTGTAGAAGAGGTCCAAAAGTATAATATAGGGGTAGCATGACCTTTGGCAGATTGGGTTGAAATGACAACTTCCTGAAAAAGCAAAGTGGTACTCCAGGGAGAAGGTAGAGGAAAAATTTCCTCACCTCATTTAGTAAATCTTTTGGAAACCAAAAACTTCCCTAAATGGGGAGGTATTATCCATATTGCATCATTATATTATTTTTCATTTATTTCAATACTTTCTAGGTGGAAAATTTAGAGGAATCAGCTTGCAAGGCCATTTTGGAGGTTGGTCCAAATTTGGAAATTCGGGTCCAAAAAACCATCTAAAATATTTTGGAACCATATTGAGGCATCCAAAGACACTTTTTGTGTTCCAAAATTTACTATGGAGAAATATTATATATTATAAATATTGATGCCTTTCCAACGATGCAAGAATTTCCTTAATAGGAGTTCCTATGCGAAATTTATGCCTCCCGCAAGTTGATCTACCATATTGATCACCATGGTGTGAGTGGATGCCACATCATCCCCCATTACTTAAATGTGTGTGGATAGACACGTAGTGTGTTTTCTACAACACTCTATAAGGTCCAATCCTGATCACAAATTGAGGGTCAGGGAAGTCAATACCCTAACCCTATATGGTTATCGTGCTATGTTAAATACCGAACCACTAGGAGGAGAAGGGGTTACATTCTATGTTCTTTAATTTTGTTCCATTGCAGAGCATAAAAACTTGGAGTGGTAAATTAGAGATCATAACAGATGGGGTTAATGTTCTACAGTGATCTAACATGCCACATGTCTTAGGTAACTCCATAGAGAGTCCCTTCTTCTTTGTACTTGAATTATTTCCATACCAAAGAAATGAGAGAAGAGCAACCTCACCTTCTAGCTGGGTTTTCTCCCGTACCAGTTTCCGACAGAAAATATTTTTTCTACTTTTTGGATGGTGTGTGAATGTATTTTATTGTTCTCTATTTTCCACATTTTATCTATTGCAAGCATAAGAAGAAAATCAATAACTAAATATTTTATAATCTAAAGGAATTTAACCTTCATAGTGTAATTTCAGTTTTATTTATCAAACCTATTGTGACGAATTGTACCAGTGGAATATCCATGACACTTTAGAAATCATGTATAAGCATCTTTTCTTATGCGTTGGATTTATTTTTAAAGGAGATTTCCCCCTCAAATTGGATTATTATTCATTGCCTATTTTGTAGTTTGGTTCATATCATTATATGGTTCAATCCCTTATACTATGCAAATGTGCAATCTTGCAAGATAATAATAGAATCTCACTATGGTCTCTCAAATCAAAGTGCACTCAATGCTTAGATAGGAAAAAAATGAATTTTCATTTTTCTCTTATAAATAGAGGCACATAAGGACGAAGTACAATCTCTTGAGGGATTATTCCCCTTTCACTTTCCTTAGTCTCACACAAGGTCTCCAACATAAATATAGTACTAATTAGGATTAAAATGGATTTATAGTGTACACTTTACACCCACTATAGTGTACATGTATTCTAGGTCCCATGTGATAAGAGGCTATCCTAGCCATGTTGGGAAAGATAAAGCTAGCAACCATATCCAAAATTACACAACACATGTCAACATTATGTAGCTATCTCATACTAGTGAACTCTTCTAGTTATGTGGATCTTGCAACCAAGATTGGCAGCTCATCATAGTGTATTCCTACTAAATATAGTATAAAAATGATGATCAACATTTAAGAAAATTTCTAATCAAAACATAACCATAGCTAAATTACTATAACCAAAACTTAATACTCATTATATCATCCATTTGTATGATAAATGTTTACATTCAAAAGAAACTCCACATGGAATAAAATTCCATAACCATTTCAGCTAAAACTAAGATCCCAAATGGAAATAAGAGACATCATGTGATCCAAGTGGTGGTTACATTTTTTCTAATTCTAATTGAACTATTTTACTTTTTATTTTTTCCAATCACAAGGTCAATTCAATAACTTATATAACTACTATTATAACTATACTAGCACTCCCTATTGATATATTCAACATCAATATTATGATGTCCCTAGCCATTGATTAACCAACATGTTGTTCAACATAACCAACATTCATACAAGCCAAAAAACTTTGTAAGGGACTATGAAAGGGGTCGAATGTCTTTAAATACGCATACTCTATCTAAGCCGAGATTAAAGCACCGTAAATATCCATTGAAAAAATGTATTAACAAGAATTTGTATTTATTCATCATGTTATCATTCTTATGATGAAGTGAAAACCCTTCGGCATAATGACTACACTATAAGACCCTTAATTCTCATATTTTTGGTACCCATGACTTTCCTTTAGGATTACAACTTTTTCTTATAAATCTATCTCTTGGCTTGTAATAGTAAGGATCTACATGCACAATGGTTCAATATTTGTCACATTTTTTTACTTTTCTCGTAAAAATAATAGAAGCATATAGATTAAGATAGAAGTATATAGATTGAGGCACATCTTGTGCTTTCTACTCCTATATACCTTTTAAATTTCCTTTATGGTGTTTGATAACATAAACTTAGTACCCATGACTTTCCTTTAGGATTACAACTTTTTCTTATAAATCTATCTCTTGGCTTGTAATAGTAAGGATCTACATGCACAATGGTTCAATATTTGTCACATTTTTTTACTTTTCTCGTAAAAATAATAGAAGTATATAGATTAAGATAGAAGTATATAGATTGAGGCACATCTTGTGCTTTCTACTCCTATATACCTTTTAAATTTCCTTTATGGTGTTTGATAACATAAACTTATTATAGTAAGATAGATAAATCATATAGTGTTTTGCACAATTATTCAACATAGAAGCATATAGAAGCATATAGATTAAGATAGAAGTATATAGATTGAGGCACATCTTGTGCTTTCTACTCCTATATACCTTTTAAATTTCCTTTATGGTGTTTGATAACATAAACTTATTATAGTAAGATAGATAAATCATATAGTGTTTTGCACAATTATTCAACATTTGCTCTTTTTCTCCTTGTAAAAAAAGGTACATAAGTTGAACCACCTTTTGTGTTTCTTACTCGTATCCACATTTCAAACTTCGTTTAAGATGTTTGACATCATAAACATATTTCATTTTTTTTTTCCTTGTAAAAAAATTTTTTTTTTCTTGTAAAAAAAAAGGGTACATAGGTTAAACCACCTCTTGTGTTTCTTACTCTTATCCACATTTTTCAAACTTCGTTTAAAGTGTTTGATATCATAAATATATTTTTATAAATATTATTAGTACCACTTTAACTCCATTCCACATTTTGTATATTACTTAAAAAACTATTACTTTTAAAATTATTCCTCACCTCATGAGGAGAAAACAATATCTCCTAGAATTGGGAGAATAATTCTACCATATTGCATAGTTGATAGTAGTATTATGATTTTCTCATATTCACTCATTATTTTTTATTTTTTTTTCATAAGATATTTGTAAATGGTTTCCAATCCATTTTAGATAACTACAATATGGGTTGAGTGTTTTTTTTTTTCTCCAAGAATTTTTTTATGGAAAACCAGATGTTTTCCCACATTCATGGATGACATCCCTAATAAACCCATTAACTTAGACTAGAATGCCCCAATCAAAAGATTCAAACCAAACACCTATTAACATGGAACTAGCCAAATTCCTAATAACATTAATAACAACTAATTGAAATAACACACATATTGAATATCTATATACACACTCAAACTATCTTATATTCAAATCACCTCAAACATAAATTTGAATGTTTGAAAACATATATAAATATTATTTTTTATTTTTTATTTTTATATGTTAATGCATGTCATTTACCCTCAAATACCCTGAAATTTTAACAAATTAAATTCTAACTTATAATAGGTTACCTTTTATTTGCATATTCTACTACCAATGGTTTAAAAAACACTAAACAAATCAAATGAACATTTTTTTTTTCAACAATAATGCTTATTTTTTTATTAGAAAATGGTTGTGTCAAATCATAGAATAGTTGTAATATTTTTTTTTGAGAATGGTTGTAATCTATTATCTAAAACAAAAAAACTTATTTCTAATAGTTCCTCGTCTTTTACTTTCTCGTTCGTGTCATAATATCCCTAACAAGTGTATTATCTTAAAAATTGGAGTAGTAAAAAAATTACTTGGAAAAACATTACAAGAATAATATTTTGGATACAGTTAATTCAAATTTAAGTATGTATGAACAAGGTATGTCTAAATAGCTTAATATTTGTTCTTTTAATTCTTAATGTTTCCAATCGGTTTTCCACCCTATTGTAAGAGGAGTTGATGCCTTCTTTCTTAGATGATTGATGTAATAATCATTTAGGGTTGGGAAATAGATTATTGAATTGTGGGACTCCATAATAAAGATAAATTATAGGTCATTTTAGATGAGTTTTTATGTACTTTTGATCATTAGGTCAAATCCTTGTTTTCTATAGGATCTTAGCCTACATGTCCTCTTTTCAAGAAAACATGTTGAGTTATGAATTTTATTGATTATTCTAATGCTTTGAATCTAATAGATTGGAATCTTCCCTTCAATATGAAGGAATGTCCTCTTATGGAGAAGTCCCTTGTTCTTCATGGCTCTTAGGTGATTCTGATCCCTGTTCAATATCTTCATTATAAGTTTTCTCAACCCAAGACTTAGGTGATTCTAATCCACCTTTAATATATTCATCTTGAGTTTTCTCTTTTCCCATGCTTTTATTCCCCTAATCCTCTATATCCTTAAGCGATTTATATATCTTGTTGCTTTACTAGGATGGGCCTTGTTGGGTTTTGTTTGTAGACTCTTTTGGTCATTTTTTCTACCATTTTGTGTGCTTATTAATTACGCGTTGAAATGGATTTGTCTTTGATTCATTAGAGGATTTTGAAGGATTATATAGAGAAGTTTTATCTTCTTGGGTTCTTGAGAAGTTTTTATCAAAGTGTCCATACTCATGAAATTTTTGCACTTGAGAGGAATATACTCATAATCTAATATTTTTTGGTGGATCCATCAATCTCTATTAATTTACATCACATATGTGAGGAATGTTTCTAGATCCACTTACACATATTATCACACAAGGGTACACCATTTCTTCTCATCATGTTCAATCAAGGAAATAAATCAGTTTGTCCTCACTAGATTTAAGGGCAATTTCATCCCAAAATATTGTGGGGAGATAAAACATATTGACTCACATAGTGATTATTTTAATATCCTCTTCTGGATAGAAGTTAAGGGTCCAAGGGGAAAAGAACAAATCCCTTGATTCCATAAAATAAGGATCAAAGCATAATTAGGTCTCGATCCACCCCATTTTCAAAAATAAACAAAGGAAATCCATGACCACAAGAGAAAGTAAAGAATTGACTTATATATCTTGGATGCCTAGTGCTTTGTTTTCCATTCTTCTATAGCTCTCAAACTAGGTCAAAGGCTATAAATTTTCCAATCAATGCTCATTCAAATAGTAAGAGATATTTTTTCCTTAGCTCTATGGATGGCAGATCCTACTATAAGACAACATCCATCCTCTTAATGAATTTTCTCTACGAATGGCATTGTTCTTTGGCAGGTTTTAGAAAGAGAAACAATTACGTGAATTCTTCCTCCTCATTTTTGAGAAAAGTCTTCTATTTTTCATTATTTGTGCTTCAACTCAACTGTATCGTTAGTAGGGCTTGCAATTATTTTGAATATCAAACTAAATCATCACATCTTTGATCTACTTAGCACGTTGAATCCAATGAAATTCTTGCATCGATATCAATGGCTACAATGAACTCTAAATCTTCAATTTTGGCTTTGCTTCCTAGAATGATATGTTAAAAATAATCATTGAATTAATCTCTCTACTAGAGTGAGAAATTCCATGAATCTAGATTTGCAATGGAGCGGTAGCTATGTTAAACCCTTGTCATGGGATGAACTTTTCCTCTTTCCACTACAAAGTGTTATAGCCAAAATGAATAATTAATTACTGGACTTATTGTTTAAAAAAATAATCAACAATGCTTTTAGGAATCATTGTATACATTGTATTATATTTGTAATGAATGACCTATTATATTGACAAGTTTTGGAATCTTGTATTCTTTAGAATGGATATGTGTGTGATTTATTTGAATCAACTTAAATTTAAAAAATACTCATTTTCATTAACAAATTAAATTTTACATTTTTATTAAAAGAAGATATGTATTTGAAAATTGTTGATAATTTCTGATTAATATCTCATTTAATTAAATATTTTAATGAACTAATAATCAAATTTGACCATGTCAAGGCTCATTAAATTCATTTCATGAAATTTATTTAGATTTTCACAAACTAATAATTAAAAAAACTATCAAATATGTGAAAGAGATGAATTTGTTTGCATGATAATTTGAATGTGGATATGCATGTAAATAGATAAACATTTCTTGCAAATTCATCATAGTATCTTATGTGCCATATGTATTTGATTGGACAATTAAGGCAAAGATGAGATGTCTCTATATATAAAAAGTAAGAGATAGGAGAAACTACTATGATAACATTGTTGTAGCTTCATGCCATAGTTTCCATGTCTCTAGAAAATCTTTGAAACAATGTTATATGGAGACAAACAATTATGTTAAGAAATAAACATCATATGATATATACACATATTTGCATAAAATTATATGCATGTATAAGTGTATATTGCATTAAGATACATATAACATACAATGTATTTTTCTTAGGGTTAATTTTGTGTATATAACAACATTGAGATTCTTGAGATGAAAGTGCAAGCTAGATTATTGCATTACAACAATGTTAAACAATCTAAAGATAGATAGATATCCCCTTCCATATATTGAGACCTTTTATTTATTGATTCCAAGCATCTTTGCCTAAGGATATCAAAATACATGAGGGATAAAATTATTAATGAGGAATTTTGCATGACACAACTTTGCAATTATGTTTATATTCATTATCTATATTGAAAATCATCTCTTCATTTTAACATTTTGGAAATTTCATTTATACTATTTTGTGAAAAAATAAAATATATTCAATGGACATTGACATGGTCAAATTTGATAATTGATTCATTGAATGATTTGTTTAAGAGATCAATAATCAAATCATAATTACCTTTTGTTTTATCACTGTGTAAAATTTGTTATGCATATGGAAATTAAATATATGTATGTATGCATGTATGTATGTATTCCAATAGGGTTTAGCTTTTATGGTTGGGAGGAATGATTGTTATCCTCCCCACCCAAGTTCAATTCCCACATGTTACATGTTGAGCTCTAAATGGGTATATTCTTGTAATGGCTTCAAGACATGTTTTTGATTGGCCTTGTGCCCTGAAGATTCTAGGGTTTACCATAGGTACAATCCTTGAAATGGGGGGAAGTACTTGAGGATTTTACAGGTTACATTGCTTAGGGAAAACCCCCAAGTACTTCCCCTCATTTCAAGGATGGTACCTAGGGTAAACCCTAGAATCTCTAGGGCATAAGGCTATGTGTGTATGTGTTTGTGTAAAAGTAATCCCCAAGCATAAGATCAATTGGTGGATTCCCTTCTGTGAAATTGAAAGGTTTGAAGATCAAATCCCTTTGAGTCTCTGGAGGTTATCAACCAGTATTTCCACCAATGGTTATCACTATCCTCACTTTAAACAATTTATATGTGGGGGGGTGATAACATTTCTATAACATGCATATATATGCATGCTAGAGAAATGTTGTATATGATGATGATGATGATGATGATGATCAAACCTAAGTGATATATTGATTGGTTTAACCCTTTTCATAGAATAATAATTCTCAAGGAAGTCAAAAGATCCATTCGCATAGTCTTGCTAGGTTACCAATCACTATTGCAACTAGTGGTTAATAGTTCCTTCCATTAAAACAATCATGAAAAAATGAGGAGATCCATGAGGCATTTGAAAGGTACCAAATTTATCACTCTAAACACCTAATACAAAAGTGGCGAGGAAAATTTATTTCTATACATACCAACAATGAGATAGATCAATCAGTTTGAACTAACTAGTTTCAAAGCATAGGTTTCTTAAATGTCATTATTTCAAATACGATAAAGTGCCTTTGGGTTAGGAGTACATGTTGTACTATGATGACATCTACCCCAAACTGTCATTCAAAAAAAGTGAGGAAGAGCATATGTGAGTGGATTGGATTGCACTATGATACCTTTTGAAAACTATTACCCATACCTAATGGTGAAGCTCACCCACTTCATCCAATTTAAATGTGTGCCATAAATTATTATTCAAATTATACCCTTGATTCGGTGGAAATTTCTTTTGAAATGATTTAAAAAATGAAGATGTAGTTGATGGCATGATGACTAAGTCACTGGGATTTGGCCTTCCTTTCGAAGGTGGAGTATTTAAAAGAAGTTGAAGTTGGCATAGGCCTTGATAAAATCTATAAGACCTTCCTTAACTTCATACCCTTTGAAACTAATTATATTGAGCACTTTTTGAAAATGGGTTAGAAGGCTTAACTCTAAACCCTTTTTCATGGAGACTTCAATATTTGGAGGATTTTCTATCATCATGAGTTTTTTTAAGATTACTATTATAACTTTCATGGAGTTCTTGGTTTGGTGATACTAAAACAATATGGACTCCATTCAAACATCAATTTAAATTTGAATATTTACAAGGATTTATTTTAAAAGAGTCACACAACACTATGAATCCATTTACCTTTCAAATTGTGGGGCATATTTGATTATTCAATTGATTCAAAGTTTCCCAAGGCCTTGTCTCAAAGAAGATTGATTAGATTAAGACCTATTATCTTCAGACTGCATGTCATTGGTAACTCTCGAAAGAAAAATTTAAACCTTTTTGAAAACAAATCACCAGACTAATCCTTAACTCAATCCTTTGAGTGATAAGGTAGGAACCACCTTCTATCATATTGGACCATTCTAATACATGACAAATCAATAAGGGACAAATGTTTCAGAGTGTGGTCCATGTTGGAACCGCCTTTTTCAACTAGTTTAAATGTAGTTCTTAAAATCAAAGATTGACCTTTAAGTTGTCTTTTACTTCATGACATTTACCCAGTAAAAATCTCAGTAGTCCCGACATGCGAAGTAGCGAGGGCCTTTATACTCCTAAGTCACTACCTTTAACCGTTAAATGAGATTTTTCACTTTTATATACCTTGGGATATTGCACTTCGGGAGTTACAAGTCACACAGTTTCCAAGCCCCGATGTGCGAAGTCATGAAACAGCCTTGAAAGCTTACCCAGGTTAGCGCCGAGAGTAAAGTTCCTTAAACCTTAGTTAAGTGTTGTCGGGTTTTCGCGTCTTGGAGATCGCTCTCCCTAAAACCCTTACTGTCATAACTCCGATAAGAGAAGTCGCAAGATAGTTTCAAAGTTACCCGGGTTAGTGTCAGGGGTAAGTCGTTTTAAACTGTAGTTAAACAATGTTGGGGTTTCACAACTCGGCATTCACTCTTCCAAGAAACTTTACCTTCGTAGCCCCGAGTCACGAAGTCGCAATATTAATTAAACATTGATTCATTAAACACTTAATTTGGATTACGTTCTTGCTTAACTAGATCGTGTCATCGCGATCTCAGGTTTTAGGGGCTCAAAGGGTAGGAGTGAAATCTCCCGATATGGCGAACGCCGAAAGTGTGATTAAAGTTTAAAGAAAACATAATTAAAGAAACTAAGCCAAATTAATCAGTGCATTAATACAAGTATTAACACGCACCGTCTACGGGGTAAATTTAAATGTTTTTGTGCTAACTTGTGTCACGATTCGTCAAAATTTATGTCATTTATTTGAAATGAGGTGAAGTGACAGGTAAAGATATTGTTTTTATTGCTAAATATTTCTCTAAAAAATGATTTGACTATTCTGTTCATAAGGACGTCGGGGTTTTAAATGGTCGAGACATAGGGTTCTTTCTCTCATTTTTTAAAATTTCATTTTTATCTCGCTCAAAGAAGCTTTTCTCATCAGGCTAATTTTTGTATGTATACACATTTTTACTATAAGAGAGCTAAGTCAGAGACCTCTATCATGGCCCCATGAAAAGTGTCCAAGGCGATTGCTGAGAGTTCAAGGCAAAGATCAGATACTGTTTTTGACACTTCACCTAAAAGTATTGATTCTACCAGAACCTGGTCATACGTCTCTGAGGTTCTGCAGTCCGAATTGGTGAACTGTTTAGATGATTCTAGTGATAATGAGAGGGACAACTTGGCCACCAAATACAAAATCATTGTTCAAGAAGAGATGCATAAGGTAGCGGCTAGGCCACGACTCCTTCCCTATTATGATATGATCCAATGGGTGCTAGATCACATGGATATCCCAACTAGAACTATTGTCAGTGAGTAGAAGGTGACCATTGGGACCTTCAGACCAGAACATTTGCAGGCAATGTACAAATTGTCACCCACACCAAACTTTTAACACAATGCCGAGTTTCTGGAAGGTTTTAAGCAAAAGGAATGCGAGCAATACGGTAGAAACTTGTCTGATCTGATCAAATATTGGGTCTCGCACCCCGCAAAGTTCATGGAAGAGGGTAACAGAGTCTACTCAATCTCTTCCTTGGAACCGCAATTCAAATATATAGCAATGATGACCTGTAGGCTCTATGGGAAGGAGGACACCACAAAATTTTTTCTCCCATGGGTGCCTCTGATTCAAACAGTTGCTGAAGATTGTTCCTTCAACTGGGCCAAATTGTTGTCAGATAGTTTAACCAGCCGGATTACCAAATATCGGATGCAGAAGGCAAGTCGGAAGGCCGCTTCATTTTTTGTGTCCACCTACCTCATGGATGTTGTTTGTTTCATGACGCCTTTCCCTTTAATGAGATGGAGTTGGAATCCATCTGAGGCTGAGCCTATCCATGTCTACCACTCAAAACTATGGAAAGATAAGGCCGCAGAGTTCATATATGAAATTTTCAATTGGGTAATGGTACCAATTCATGTCTCCATCTTCGGCAACCCACCGCCTAGGATTTCTGATAGCATCGCCACCAACTTGAGCAACGTGGCCAACTGGTACGTAGAGGTGGAATTTTCATACATCAGGGTCTTCGGCACCTCTGTTCTCCCCTATGCTCTACCATTATTCATACCTGATAGGCTGGTTTGTCACAAAATTGCTAGGCAAACTATGATTGGTGGCATAAGCAAAGAGATGAAAGGATTTTTGAAGAAGGTATGGCCACCCTTCCCCATTCATTTGAATACATATTCTTTGTTAGATTTTGGACACGCAAAAGCTGAGGCAGCGACTTTGGAGGATATTAAATTGGTCCACATTGAGTTCAAGAAGCATGACCCACACAAGATCGTGGGTAATCACATGGCGAGTTGTGGCCTGAAAAGGTATGAACATGAGCATTTGCCTCATGATGATATCTTCTGAGGCACAAGATCTTATGTCGAGGTCTTATGATGGATTCAAGCCCCGTCACCCAAGGAGAGGGCTAATTTTTTCAAATTTCAGCAACACCGGTGATGCTATCTTCCCCCAGTCTTACAGGGTAGGAACTCACCGATGGTAGATATACAACAAATAGAAGCCAAGGGCTCCAAAAATTTAGGACCTAACCAAGAGGAAAATGAGGAGGAGAAAAAGCAAACTGGGGGCTCGAAACAAGAAGCTGAGATATCCAATCCCCCAAGCAAGCCAACCTAGGTTGTTACCTTGGGGAAATCATCCAAGCAGATCGGCAACCCCATCGTTTCTGTTACTCCCCTATAGTCCACAAAGGGAATCCTAGACGCAGGATGGATTTTTGGAAAAGAACTAATGCCCATAACTGTGGAAGAGTTCCCTCCGAACGAATTCTTCTTCGATAAGAAGAGAAAGGTCGTTGTGAAACAAGAATTTTATTTATAAGCAGGCACAGTAGCCAAGAAATTTAAAATCCTAGCTGATGGAAGAGCCATGAAAAAGGAAGAATTTGCAACTCAGATAGCAGGGACATTGAGGGCTTTTGCTACAGCCAACCAATATTCTATCGAGTCCCTAAAAGAACAGTTGAAGAAGAAAAACTGCTTGATCAAAACTTTGGAGGCTAAGCTGGCTACAATATAAGTAGCCGCTAGAGATCAGGCGAACACATGTATAGAGAAAGCTAGAGCAACTGATCAAAAGGAAATCGAGCGACTCAAATCTGATCTCGAACAAACACAACGGATGGCTTAGACCAACCAATCACAGATAGGCCAACAAGGACAATTGATAGAGCAGTTACAGAGAAAATTAAATTTTGTCAAAAGCCAAGTGATAGATATCAGGATATTCCAATCCCAAGCCATAGAAATCCAAAAAAGAGTGTCGGCAGCTCAACAAGATTTACTTGCTAAGGTGGAAACTATTCAAAACCACTGCCAACTCATTGATCAAGTACTAGAAAAAATCTCTTTCAAAGAAAAAGAAGCTGGGGCGCCTTGAGTCGCTTTCCAAGAGGCTGTTATAGCCACAACAAAGAGGGAAACGGGCAGCAGTTCCAGGTTTTCCATCCCAAAACAAACCCGAGGTAACATCTTGATGAAGGAATGGGAGTGTAACATATCAGAAGGCCGACAACAAGCTAAAGAGGTAAGAAACTCTTGTCAAGAAACTTTTGGTTTCATAGATGGAAGTTTGTTGGGTCTCGGTAGTGAAAGCAACACTAAGACACTGGGCCAGATCAATATAGCCAAACACCTGCTTAATATCAAGGAGAATGAGGAAAGAGAGTTGGCTGAAATATCATAGATAACCTAGACGGATATAGTCCAAGTAGACAGATGGCTAATAAAACCAAGTGTACATTTATGTTCTATCAGCGCCAAAGACCGACAGGTAGAAGGGAAGTTGCCAAAATTAGTGAAGGCTTGTTACACTTTTGAGGAAAATAATCAAGCAGAACCTTCCAAGGTGATAGCATAGTTGGTGGAGAGGTGCATCACTTGCACCGAGCATGCGAAGGGGCAGGTTTCCGGTATCAAATAATGACAAGTGTCTACTTGTTCTATTTTTAGAACTTGAAGAGAAAAGAAAAGAAGGTGCTCCATTTTCCCAAAAGAAGGACAAAGACGAAGAAATGAAACGTTTAATCTCCTTTTTTTGTAACCAAAATCCTTTGGAACGATTGAAATTCTAGCATATAGAAATTTGTATAAATATACACTTTGAAGAAAGAAACAAGGCTGGACCTTTTTTGGTCGATTGTAATAGAGACTCTCTCCTTTTGAAAATTAATACAAAGCAATCCGAAGACTCCTAATTCCGTCAATACTATGTTATAAGTTTGTTTCCTCTGTGATTTCATATTCAATTTCATTTCTCATATATATGTCTGATGAATGTTTCACTGCAATTTAGTAAAACCTCTACTGTGGTGATCAATTTTTAGTCATCTATATTATTTACAACTTTTCCTCTGTATCGGCTATTAGTAGGTACAAGACCTGTGAACTCTTTAGATATTCATATTTTATGCTTCGTCAGATTTCTTCTCATCTTTTTCTTCTTCTGTTTACAGGGCGAGATTCTCCCTTGATAGGAGCCTCACATTATAGAAGACTTAATTTTTTTCTCACATTTCACACACAATTTATTTAATAGACAACTCAGTTATAGGAAAAGGCCTTTGGTTTGCATTTTATATTTAACATTGGATCACAAAGTTCTCTTTTATACGATCAAATTGAGACAACATCAAAAACCTCAAACTCTCCCTTAATTTTCCTATTCCTCTATGATTGTCCCCATTGTAAGACAACCTAGTATTGAACTTGGCTTATTATACCAAACCCATATCACTTTGAACCTTTTCGATACCATACTTACAATATCCACCACCTGGGTAGAACTTGAATGTTCATGGGCCGCGATTGAATGGGATATTAGCATCCAGGAACAGCTAGAAGCGAGACAACGACAACCTGGAAATTAGCCTTAGCTTTCTTTCCCTAAGGTTGATTCTTCCCCCTTT
>JASDQU010027854.1:12117-23519 GCA_032191745.1 Picea mariana | reverse complement strand
TGTTGCAGCAACCAAGATCACAAGAAGAAACACCATGCACAAGTACACAAGAAGTATCCTGGGAAACCCTTCTCAACAAGGGAAGAAAACCCAGCCAATCCTTTGCTATATTTTTCAAGAGAAAGACCTTCACCACCAAGAAAACCTAGCACACAAAAGGGTGCTCACAAACCCTAGAAGATTAGCGCCCAAGAGAGGTGCGCACTTTTCCCAAGTAGATGTACTTGCTGAAATTTCCAAACTCACACAAAATATATGATTCCTCAATGGGGAATTTACCTTTACTTATATTAGACTTGACCTGTCAACAAAAGTGTCTATTGGCACAACAGGGCTGACCTCTCTATCTCATAATATAATTAATATTAACTAGATTAATTATCTTTTACATTAAGTATCAATTACATTAAGGTGGGGTCGACTTGTACCCTTTACATTACAATTAGGATTACAGGCATGTCTGACTCTTGAACAATATAGCAATGGATCTCATACACCCACTAGTGCTCAGCCACTAGGGGCACATCCATAGGGATGTCCATATCTCTGGCTCACTGCATTACACATAAGAACCACTTCTTCACTAGTGCTCAACCACTAGGATCGCGTTCACCTGTGCTCTTCCATAGGCACGTCCATTCAACAGATCTTCTTTCCCACTGCATTACAGAGGAGAGTCATCTGGAGTTTCTCATCAACTCTCTGCTCAGAGGAGGCTAATACATCATATTCATCTCTATCTCATGACGATGCACCCAACACTTTGGGATTTCACACGTTCACCTTGTGCTCAGCCATAGGCACGTCCAACTTTGCAGATCTCCTTTCTCACCGTGTTACACAAGAGAATCATCTGGAGTTCTTCTCAACTCTCTGTAAGGAGGAGGCCATCTCTACGTTCCATCTCTGTCTCAGATATGAACCACACACCCCTCTCAGGGGCTCTCTCTTAGGTTTGTGTCCTGGAGAATGTCTCACGTAGCTGCAATCATCAACAAAGACTACTACCATGCAGTCCAATAGTCTCTATAACTATGCATCAATCAACTAGTAGCACTAAGCTACTACCATGCCATCAACCATAGTTATGATCTCTGTGACTATGGAACATTCAACTAGTAGCACACAACTACTACCATGCCATCAACCATAGTCACAAACTCTATGACTATGCAACAATCAATTAGTAGCACACAACTACTACCATGCCATCAACCATAGTCATATCCTGCAATCAACTGGTAGCTACAAAAGCTACCACCATGCAGTTCAATAGTCTCTATGATTATGCAACAATCAACTAGTAACACACAACTACTACCATGCCATCATCCATAATCATAGTTTGCAGTCCCTATGACTATGCAACAATCAACTAGTAGCACACAACTACTACCATGCCATCAACCATATTCATAGTCTCATCTAGTACCACGAAGCTACTCCAATAGTCTCCATGACTATTTTATGATGTTTCTCCTCTCCTAGTAGTCCCATTCACACCCATCCACTAGGCAAGACTACTACATTACTCCCTCAGTCGCTCCACATGATTGATCTGGGAAACCCTTGTCCAAAGGGAATCCTGCTAGAGGAGAAACATCACACCTCCCTTTCAACGAAGGTGGACATTTTGCATCATGCCAAGCTTGTCTTTGAAGTACTCATATTTCACTCTAGACAAAGGCTTGGTGAGAATGTCCGCTATTTGCTCATCTGTAGATATGTACCGGAGCTTCACAGCTCCTCTCTGCACCATGTATCGGATGTAATGGTATTTGATCTCTATATGCTTTGACTTGTCATGAAAGACATGATTTTCTGAAAGCTTCACACAACCTTGATTATCACAATGTATCAAAGTGGGCTCCATCTCTAGATCAAATAACCCTGCAAGCAACTTTCAAAGCCACACTGCTTTGCGGATTGCAACACTGGCTGCAATATACTCTGCCTTTGCTGTACTGAGTGGCATTGACGTCTACTTCCTACTCAACCATGAGATTATGCCTGATCCCAGACTGAAGCAACATCTTGATGTGCTTTTCCGGTCCACTGCACTCCCTTCCAAGTCAGAGTCTGTATAACCTTGCAACTTCACATCTCCATTCGAGACATATCTCAATCCATATCCAACTGTATCATGTAGGTACCTCAACACATGTTTTCCTGCTATCCAATGTACATGTCTAGGTTCAACCATGTACTGACTCAAAGTATTCACAACAAAACATATGTCCGACGTGGTGTTAACCAGGTACATCAAGGATTCGATCAATTGTCTGTACATAGTGGGATCCACCAAATTTGAAGATGAAGCACTCAAGAGCTTCAAATTCGTCATCATAGGTGTGGCCATGGACTTGCAGTCCACCATCTTGAATCTCTACAGGATTTCAACAGTATATTTTCCTTGTCTAAGACAAATCTCATTTGGCCTCTGCCACACCTCCAATTCCAAGAGATAATGCATCAGACCTAGATCCTTCATCTCGAACTCTGAAGTGAGCTCTCTCTTGCACCCAACTATGAGCTTCTCATCTCATGTTAGAAACAAGTCATCCACATATAGGACCAAGATCAATGGGCAACCATTCTCAACCTTGTAGTAAAGGTTGGGATCTGCATCACTCTTGGTAAACCCTAAGCTCATTAGGTAGCTATCTATCCTAGCATAGCATGCCTTGGGTGTTTGCTTTAGTTCGTACAAAGCCTTCTTCAGTTTGCACACATGGGACTCCTTCTCATGGAACACAAACCATTGTGGCTGCTCTATGTACACTTCTTTCTCAATTACACCATTCAAGAAGCCAACCTTGACATCCATCTAGTGTAATTTCCATCCCATCGTGGTAGCAATCGCGATAATTGATCTGATGGAAGTGTACTTTGCTATTGGAGAAAAAGCCTCATCATAGTCTTCTCCCTCTTTCTGGGAGAACCCTATGGCCACAAATCTTGCTTTGTACTTTTCTATGCTGTCGTCTGCAACATGCTTGATCTCGTAGATCCACTTGGAAGTCACTATTGACATCCCTTCTGGTCTCAGAACCACTTCTCGCACATCATTCTTCATGATGGACTGGTACACCATCATGGCATCCTTCCATACTTGTTGTTTAGCAACTTCTTCAAAGGTATAAGGTTATGAACCTATGTTGCAGGAAACGCCCCCCCCCCCTCGGTTTCCTACCCGAAACTGGTACGGTACGGCCAGGAAAAGCCGCCGACCGTACTGTACGACGTTTCCCGATTTGGAAACGCTGTACGGTATGGCCGACGACATTTCCTGGCCATACCGGCCCGTACGACCGATGTTTCAGGCGTCTTTGAGGCGAAATAAGAAAAAAAAAGGGGGCCATGGGGCCCCCAAACAGTCAAATATATATATTTTTTTGCATTTTCTATGTTTTTCTTGCATCATTATTGCGTTTTTTTTGCAACATTATGTTTTTCTTAGAATATAATGTCTTATTTTAAAAATATATATATATATATATATATATATATATTTTAATTTTTTTATATATGGCGTTTCCCCGGACGTTTCCATTTTTTGGGGGCCTGTTTTGTATTGTCCCGGTTTCGGAAACTTGGAAACGTTTCCCCGTTTCGTGCAACTTAGTTCCGAACCAATAAGTTTACTCATAAACGCTACATAGCTAGAAAACTTGTGTGGTCTCTTGCTCTCTCTGAAAGAGCCTTTGGGAGCTGCATGTCCTTCAGCATCCTGCAAAGTGTTTCTGAGCCAGGCTGGTCTCTTCCTAGTGACTGCAACTTCTCTGGGTGGATCTATAGGTCTCTCTGACTCTATCACCTTTTGAACTTCTGAAATGGGTTCCCCTGGAGTAGAGTCAACCATGACTGCATCTCTTGGAGCCTCTGGCTCCTCTCGGTCCTCATCCATGTGAGACTCCCTTGATCTTTTGAAGGCTTCATCTTCATCAAATGCCACATCTCGACTAATCTCAATCTGTCTCTGTTCGGGAATGTATATTCTGTAAGCCTTTGAAGTCTCACTAAATCCAACGAAGGTGCCCTTCTTTCTTGAAGGCTCCAACTTCCTTCTCTTTTCTTTTGGAATATGTATGTACACTGGACAACCAAATATCCTCAAGTGACTGGCATCTGGTTTCTTTCCAGTGAACACCTCTTCAGGTGTCTTGTTCCCCAATATCTTGTGAGGACTTATATTCTGAACATACACGGTTGTACTGGATGCTTCTGCCCATAAGTGCATGGGTAAACCTTGGTCATGGATCATTGCTTTAGCTGCTTCTACAATAGATCTGTTCTTTCTTTCTGCAACCCCATTCTGCTGGGGGTTGTAGGGAGTTGTTAGCTCCCTCTTAATTCCTGCTTCTCTGCAAAAGTCTTTGAACTCTTTTGAGGTGTACTCACCTTCATTATTAGATCTCAAGACTTTAATATTCCTTCCAGAGGGATTCTCAACTAAAGACTTGAATTCTTGAAACTTGTTGAAGACTTCATCTTTTGCTTTCAAGAAGTAGATCCATGTCTTTCGAGAGTAGTCATCTATGAATAAGAATTATAAGACATAGTATACAAAGTTGCCTAGGGATGGCACCATAATCTTCCCACATACATTGGAGTGTATGATGTCCAAGATCCCCTTGAGCCTGCTATCACTGCTAGTAAAGCTTCCCTTGACATTCTTTCCAAGTGCACAATCTTTGCACATTCCATCATGTTCTACCTGAATGTCTGGTAGACCTCTAACCATCTTGCTCAGAACTCGTAGTGCTCTATAATTTATGTGAGCAAGTCTTCGGTGCCATAGCTCACTAGAGATAAAACTGTTGTGTAAAAGGGTTTGTTCTTGGTGTCCCTTCAATTTATACAATCCTCCCTCCCGGACACCAATCACGGTAGCTTCATCTATGCTTGAATTCTTGGGCCATAGAAGGACTTGGCCATCCACAAAAGCTACCCTGAAACCTTCATCTTCTAAAGCAGAAATAGAAAGAAGATTCTTCTTCATGCCTTGTACAAACAAAACATCTTTAATCGAAATAGGATTACCTGAGTCAAGTTGAAAGGTGGCTTCTCTAACTCCTTTGATTGCGTGTCTAGAATCATCCCCAAGCTCCACTTGAAGGGATGAACTCTTCTTTGTCAATTTTGTGAGGGAACTTCTGAATTCGGTCATGTGCTTGGAGGCACCGCTATCCATGAGCCAAACATCACTTCCTTGAGTGATAGTACCTGTGAGGGCTAAGACAAATACATACTCTTCGTCCTTAGATTCCTTTTCCTTCTTCTGAGATGTAGACTCTTCCATGTCTGTTGTATGTGCATGATGTTTCCTCTTTCCTTTCCCATGAGGATATTGAAAGGCATAATGTCCCAACTTCTTACAAGTGTAGCATCTGATTTTAGATGCATCCTTCTTATGGTGTGGTCTTCTAGTTTTCTTCAGACTAGCTTCTCTCCTTTCTTTCCTTTTCTTCACATGAGCAACAAGAGCTTGATTTTCTTTGTCATTTGTCTTCTGTGATTTGGATATCAATCTAGATTCTTCTTGGGTAGAATCTGTCCATAGCTTGTCAAATTTGGGCAATTTACTTCTTGCGCAAATTCC
The DNA here is from genome assembly GCA_032191745.1 of Picea mariana. Lineage (NCBI taxonomy): Eukaryota > Viridiplantae > Streptophyta > Pinopsida > Pinales > Pinaceae > Picea > Picea mariana. Next base: position 17,917 of record JASDQU010027854.1, on the reverse strand, counting down.
TTGAACAAATGGGTCCCAAGAAGAGGGAAATCCATTTAGTGTAGTGGTTACAAGTTCTGCATCATCCACAGAGTCTCCAATGGTTGCTAGCGGTCCTTGATCTGTGAAATTCTCATGATGTAATTGGAGATTATTTCCGACTTATTCATCTTCGCTTTTCTGAGTTGATGCCTTAGAGTTAGCTTTCGACTGGTGTTCTTGCTTTCATAGAGTTTAGTTAGGGCATCAAACATTTCCTTCGATGTTTTTAGTTTTGATACATTAGGTATCAGGTGATCCTTGATTGAGTCTGTCAAGATCCTCTTGGCCTTGATTTCATTCTTTCTGAACTTTGCTTTGACTTCTTCTTGTTCTGATACATTAGGTATCAGGTGATCCTTGATTGAGTCTGTCAAGATCCTCTTGGTCTTGATTTCATTCTTTCATTCTTGGATGGAGGCACCTGCTTGACACGATCCAATAAATCATTCTCTTCTAGAATGAGGAGTACCCTATGCTTCCAGGATATGAAGTTATCTTCTCCATCCAATCTATCTTCCACTCATACTAGTAGACATTTTCGTCGAAGAAACCCTAGATCTGATAAATTTCAAATTTCTGAACTTCACGGAACTGCAACCAGAGTGTTGCAGGGGGTGCGCTAGGGTAGGGCGAATTGCTTTGTGGTGAAATAAGTCCCAACACCTTTGGAACTAGTGCTCAACGAGCTTGACAAATAAATGTGCAGCTACAATTTTCTAGATCTTCCCTTCCAGTCGTTAGACTGTTTTGAAGGTAACCAACTTTGATACCATGTTAGATTTTCATTAACTTTACAGAGCAATAGGTTTACCAGTGTATTTAGATCTTCTTTAACATTTAACAGCCATATATCATATACTGAAGAAATAAGGGAAACATTAACAAGCACAAGAAGATACAGAGAGTTATCTCGGGAAAACCCCAAACCCAGGGAAAAACCCAACCAACCTTTCTTAGATAGATTTCGTCAATAATATAATCCAACCATAAACCAATTCTCAAGAGAAAACTGATAAAGAAGAAACCCTAGCACAAAGCTAGCATACTAGACAACTACAACAACAACACCATACAAAGTAGCGCACCTCTTCCTAGGGAGAGCGCACAAGAGAAATCGCCACCAAGAATAACCAAGAACTCAGATGCTGCAGTAGCTGCGTCCTCCTTGCGTCAGATCTGCGCCTTCTTCCTTGTGTAGCTGCAACTGTGAGTGAGTGTGTCCAAATAAGCAAGGTGTCACTATATTTATATTGCTTTGTCAATGTACTGGGGCCAACTTCTCATCTGGAATACTGGGGCCGACTTTTCATCTGGAATAATTATTTTTCCACTTTATTAATTCCTGTGGGTTGACTTCTCTTTCGAGGTGTTCTTCTTTCGTTCAATGGTCTTCCTATGAATTTTGGAATCTTCTCTTCTAAGAAATGTTGTCTAGGAGGAAAATACCTCCCGCAGCTACCAAAACATCAACATAAATTATCTTTGCAAGATTCTTGCAAATTTGGAACTGGGAAAAAAATTCTTTCTTGATTATTTCATATTGGTAATTCTGGGCAAAGTTGACGGACATTTGCTATGTTTCATTGAAATTTGAAAAAGTCCATCTTACATTTTGATATGTAGATAAGATAAGATAATTTTGTTAATGTCCAATGAATGACCAACAAAAGTAGTTCAATGGGACTAAAAGAGTACCATCAATGTAGTACAAAGTGGGAGTGCCGTGGTAGCTCCTACATCTAAGCTAACAACGAGTAAACAAAGATAAAAGATCTAATAACAAAGCCATAAAGGGTGAAGTAGCTAGTCTGAAAAGGAAAGAATAGAAGGACATTTACTGTAATGAGAACATGAGTTGAAAATCCATCTAAAGAAGAGAGCATGTCTAGTGGCATTGGAGCTGGGGGTAGAGACTAAAAGACAACGGAGGGAAGATTCCTCATCTGAGTCCTTGATCATCGAAAATGGGTTGATGCATTGTTTTAAAAGGTCATTTGGAGAGTAATTGGGGTTGAGGGGTGTTGTCGTCCTAATACACACTTGCTAACGTGAGCTAAGTCCTGCTCACTTAGTGTGTCCTTGGAGGCACAATGCCTAGGTTCTCAGTCCACACTGTCACCTTGACTGGAACCTCTTCCTTCTAGGCTTACTCCTAGGGAAGCCAAGGGGGGTAGTCCCTAGTTACTAGGTTGATTTTAGTGTTTAAGGTTCTAGGAGTTAGTTTTAATTTGTTAAAGGCTAAAGGGGAAAACTAGCCTAAGATGCTAAGGCAGCAAATGCAAAGTGCAAGTCTATCTATATGTCAATCAGCCCTTTCCCTAAGTCAACTAAGACTAGTGCCTAAGGTTGGGCAATGGGGTCAACTAAGTTTGAGGGTGGTTTATTTACAAAAGTTTTACAAGTGAAGTTATTTGAAACTACCCCAAAACCAAAAATTACAAGTATTTTCAAAAGAATGAAAGATGTACAACAATTACACAAGATACAAAAATACAAAGATACAAGAAGATGTAAGTGAAATCAACGCATGAGCCAAGCATGCCCCAATAGCACTTACCCTATTGGACCGCCTTCACTGGCAACCATAAAAGCACTCAAGACTCAAGAAGGTGATGCTTCCCCAAGTGGGATACTCAACACCTTCTTGAATCACACCATAAAGCAATGAAGCAAGATATTACAATGTTTAACTTATATGCTCACATAAACATGAAATACATAAACCATGTAGTTGCAATAAAGCTGAAGAGCATGAAATTATCACCAATGTGTGTTCCTATGCATACATCTAATTCCCCCAACACAACATGGATGATCTATGCAACTAAATGGTTAAGGAGTTTCTTAAAAGTTTAGTTAATTTTAGTTCCCTCCCCCTAAACTATGTTGGTGCCTTAAACTTCCTCCTCCCTTGGCCAAATAACTGCCGGGTGCTCAAGATAGTAAGGCAACGAGGCCCACCCTAGCTTCCACGGTCAGCCCTGACAGTAAGAGTACTTCCCGGAGAGGATCCCCTTAAGGATCACGGGACGGTCCCCGCCACTTCCCTCCGTTGTTTTCCTCAAACCTGTTTTAGATGGTGGAGATGGCTGAATAAAGCTTCCTAAGGTTGTCTAAGTGTTATTATGACCCTCGGGTGGGTCTTTAGGTGTGTTGTGTTGATTTTAAGAGTGTTTTAGGTACTTAAAATTTTACTTTTTAGCGCATAGCCGAATTGAAAATGATGGAGAAAGTGTGTTTGCAAGATGTAAATCAAATGACCATTAACACATCAAAACATAAATGGAAAGTTGCAAGATATTGTACCATTCATTCACTTAATCACTCCACATGTAAACTTGAAAGGAAATGTGAGATTAAGGCAAGAACAGCTTGCCACTTATAATAGAAAACTTGCTTGAAAAAGTAAAGTTATGAATGTGAATACTTAGCCCATAAAGCAAGATAACATGAATGTAGAGTGTACTTGAAATGTAAAGTTGAAAATGTAGTGTTTTAGACTATGAGATAAGATAACATGAATGAAAAGAAAGCTCACAAGATAACCATCATTGACACATCATTCCATTCATCATCATTAGCATGTAATTGCAAAAAGGAAAGGGCAAGAACAACTTGCCACAATGATAAAAAGAATAAGACTTAGAGATTAACCATTCATCAACACATATTATATGTTAAACCCATGTAAAAATAGAAGTGCTTGAAATGGAAATTTAGCAAGTGTGAGAGATCTATATCCCAAGTCATGAAAAGATCACATGTGCTATATAGAGCAAAACTTAGAAAATAAATGAGATGAATAACTTAAAGAGGAGATTAGTTGTACCACTTAAGCATAACTTAAATCATTCATCCATGAGACATTAGAAGCATGTAAAGGGAAATAACTTAAAAGATAAAAGCAAGATTATTGTGATGATTATTCTAGACTATATTTAGACCATGAGAGCATATAATCATTAAAACAAGTAAGTTTCCCTTAAGCCTAGCGATTTTGGGGATTACTCTCCCAAGGTGCAGGCACATTAACTTATCAAAATGAAAGACTTGAAAAGAAAAAGAAACCACTTACAATGGCCAAGGTGGAGGCAAGCCTACCATTGTTGGCCAAAGAGGGTTATTTAAACAAATAACGAATTATTAAAATGAAAAGGCCACATTACCTTGCCTTATGGACAAGAGGAGCCAACAAATAAATAAAAATGAACTTGCAAAAAATTAACTAATCTAGCCCAACGATATTGGGGATTTCTCTCCCAAGGTGTAGACAATTACTTATGTTAGTTTATGATTTATACAAAAAGAATCTATGAAATAAAAGAAGAAAACTTAGATTTACAAGAGGAAAGGTTAGGAAATAGTTACCCAACCAAGAGGGGTTCTTGGGGAAGTCTTGATAAATGATTTGGGCAGCGTTTCCCCTTGTTGCTGGTAAGAACCTGCAAAAACCAACAAGCAAAAGCTTGTTGGAAATGCTACAAAATACACACAAATGTAAAAAAAAAAAATTCTGTTTTTACACAGAAAATTTTCCATGAATAAATCTGAAATTTGAAATATAAATTTGTGACCTATCTAAAACAAGTTAGCTACAGAAAATGGTATGAAATGACAGCAATATATCAGATCCAAATCAAAAAGGAAAGAGTTTATGCAAGCTTTGGCTGGAAACTCCTCTAAAGCCTCTTCCAACCAACTCTTGTGAGACAAATCTGCACACTAAAACAAGATGTGAGTTTAAAACAACATAATATGATGATATAGAATAGCAAAATGAACTAATTCACAATACTAACTAACCAACATATATAGATCAGCACCACTAATGTATAATGATCTACTCAAACAAACTAATTTGCTCAAGATACTAGCTAGAAACCCACAAAATGTAAAGGAACAAAATCACCTCATATGCAATGGACAAATATGACTAGTCTATATTGATCCAAAATCCTCCAAAGCTTTTATTATTGAATCCAAAATGTAAGAGCCTTGAAGCAACTAATTGCTCCAATGATCTCAAGAGAAATGAGTGAATGTGAGATGGCAAGAGGAAGAAGATGAGGCAAAAATTCAGTAGCATAACTTTAGCTCAAAGAATGGTAAGTAAGAAGGGTGATAAAGGGTTGTATTTATACCCCAAAAGGTAAAGTGAAGGCACTTGGATGAAGTCCAAGTGTCAAATCTCAAGCAAGAGCACCAATCTCAAGAAGAGGGGCGCCCAAGCTAGGGTTTTGATCAATGAATGATGAGTTGTAAGGTTGTGGGCCACCTAGGGATTAGATACTAGGTTAGGGAGGGCGCACTAGGCAAGAGAGAGGGGCCCACGTTGAAGTTTGGGTGAGTTGTCAAGGTTTGAGTGAAGGAGGGGCGCTCTTTCCTCAAGGGGACGTGAGGTTAGGAAGAGGGCGTGAGGTTTGGGTGAGAGTTATAGTGTGAGGGGTTAGGGTTTTGGTGTGGTAAGGGTCTAGGAGGGGCGCACCTCTCATGAGAGGGGCCCACTCCAAGTATTAAGTGTTAATTCAAAGGTTTGGAGTGAGGGAGGACGTTTTCCCCCCTAGGGCGTGAGCTAGAGAGGTGAGGGGGTAAGGTTAAGGGGGTGTTTAAGTTGTTAAGTTGTCAAGTTGGGTTTGGGTAGGTTAGGAGGGTCTAACTTGCTCTTTGCCACCTTAACACTTACTCACTAACTCAAAATTACAATAGTTTTGACATTTTGGTAATGTCGCCTTAGCAATTAAAATTGCTGTTTTGACTGACTCTGACTCTGAGTGGACAA
>JASDQU010027854.1:0-11185 GCA_032191745.1 Picea mariana | reverse complement strand
TACAAAATTTTGTGCTGGAGCATCAAATGCCCAAGTAGAACCAATACTGTCTTCAAGATATCTGCATCAGGTGATGTATACTTTATGGCACATGAGTTGACCCCCTAGCTGAATAGGCGGTCAACAAGGGGTCCATGTTATGTAATTCCAGGAGGGATCCTGGGATGAGAGCAAGATAGAGGAGCCCCGCCACTCCTAGCACTCAAGGTCGGGTGGGGGAGGGAAGAATCTACTAATTGATGACTCACTATTCGGTGAAGCATGGATGTTGGTACGTTGGATGGAGGGAGTCTGCCTCTCACTCTAGGACCTCCTAGAACTACATTGCTGGTTAGCCTTGTGATGTCCATCATGTGGTTTGGGGTGGGAACTGTCTCTTAGAGGAAGAAGAAGGAGGTTGGTACCTTGGATGGAGGGAGTTTGCGGCTCGCTCTAGGGCCTCCCATAACTACACCGATGGTTGGTTTTGTGATGTCCATCATGTGGTCTGGGGCGAGAATTGTCTCTTAGAGGAAGAAGAAGGGTGACCCATGGGGGGGTAGTTTGATGCAATTTGGGGCTTCACTATTTTGATAGCTCAAGAAGTTTGAATCTCTAGATGTTGTTTGCTTCCCTGAGCAAGCCAAGTAATTGGGAAGAAAGAAGCGATCCTCTTGGAAGAATTTGGAGAGAGAGGACCACATAAGGTTTATGATATAAATTTGAGAACCTCCCTCATAAAAAGAGCTAAACATCTTCGATCTAGGAATTGAAAGATTGTGGAGAGGGACCCATATGAATGCCAATAAAGGTAGTAGAACCTCCTTCGGATCTCATAGTAAATGGGGCATTTGAAGATGAGGTGATTCTCTAAGTTTATCTCTTATAGGTGTCAAAGCTAGCAAATCCTATCTGGACAAGGAAGATGGTTATCAATTTCATCTTGGAATTGGTGATAGCACACTTTGAACTGACCAAGGGGGATGTTGAGGGCATGCATTGAGTGCTTGCATGTATTTGTAGGTCAAAGAATAAGGTCATCTCTTAGCTGCATGAATTGTGGAAGGTAGAAAGACATCTAGGGTTCGAGACCCTTTTGAGGTGCATTCCACTGTGACCTGATTATAGGTCTAAAATTATCCTCTCTGATAATCTTGTTGAGGTCTTATTTATATGGAAAGAGATGGCTTAACATGTCTAAAGAGTACCTGAAAGGGGGAAGGCGGTAATGGAAGATGGCTCGATTGAAGCAAATTGGATGCTTTCAAAACCAACATTGAACTCGCCCAGATGAGCTTGTAGTGACAAGAGACTTAGAGGAGCATAAAGCTAGAGAGGGGGCCGAGCTCTCCTAGAAGCCAAACTAGTAGGAGTCTAGACTTTATGAAGAAAAGAGATCAATAAAAAAATGGACTCTAGGTGTAGAGGATGTGCCTCGAACTTTGCCTGGATGATTAACAAGGGGGACATTCAAATGCATTGAATGATGCATTGTAACATAAGGGACTGCACTTTCTCAATTCAAGCCTAGTCACCCAAAGCATGCTGGCCCCTCTCCTCTCTTGCATCTGTTTTGTTTTTCTGTTTTTGATTTTCTGGAGAATTGCAAGACGAAATCTTGGTTGAGTTCTCAACTGGTAAAGATACTATAGAAAATCAAGTCAAAGCCATCCTATTTACGCAGTTTATTGCATGAAGGGATGCATCTCAGGAAAAATGTATATGTAGTCAAGCCTTCTATTTTGTATGCATCCCTCAAAAATCCTTAGATTGTTGAGATTCACAAGAGATATTTAAAGAAGCGAATGAAACCGACACAAAAGCCAAATTTTGCAATATAGAGAAACATAAACCAGAACTAGAGGAGTACAACACTTGACAAGAAATCAGACAAGAGTGCAACCCTAAAGAGATAGTGAACCCAAAAACAAGCACGCTAGAGAGAGAAATAAACAAAAGTACAAGAGAGAGCAACACTTGATAGATGACCTTAGGAAAAACACTTTATTAGGAGTGAAGAGAATCACATGATGATAGATTACAAAAGGGAGTTGGGCGTATATACAGTATACACAACACAAGAGGTAGGGAACTTTCCCCAAGAAGGGTTCTGATTTATGAGCCTACTTGTACAAGGTCAGCCTTAGCCAAACCTATAAATATAATGATGATTGTAATGTAAAGTTGGTCATAGCCGAAGGTGAAGCTTACACCATTTTCAACATCCCCCCCCATGCTAAGCAGGGAGCCACATAGAAAAATAATGAAGAAAAATGAGTGGGTGTATAAATACACAACTCAATATAAGCTCAATTGTGGCCAAAAATGAGTGGCTGTATAAATACCCAACACAAATAAGGATGGTGGCCAAAAATGAGTGGTTGTAAAAATGCCCAGCTTAATATAAGCTCAGTTGTCGTCGAAAATGAGCATGGGTCTACATATACCTGATTCAACATGGTCCCCTAATATGATAGGATACCACAAACATAAGGCTTTGCATCACAAGATTCACATCCCCCCTTAATGTTGACAGGGACCACATAGAGAAGACATTATATATTATCCCCCATAAACATCATATCTCCCATGCTAGTATGAACCATACACTAATGAAGATGGCCTCTAGTAGAGGTATAGGAGAAGTGATTAAAGTAGAATCTAGACAACTTATCAATAAGATTCTCATGACCAACTTGTCTGCCTAGTTACTGTAGGTGCAATGCTTGAGGAAAAACTTGTAGGATCATAATATGAAGGAGGGAGATCCATTTAAACATGGTGAGAATCATCAATAGGAGAATTATCTTTGAGAAGCAATAGAAAAGATCTTGGCAAACCATCAATAGGAACTTTATCCATATCACCAATGATCATTTTCTCTAAACTCTGTTGTTGTCGATAATTGGAGAGGAAGGATCCATATGTGGGTGCACAACCAGATGTGCATTGTAAAATAAGTCCATCGTGTTTAATAACAACACAAAGAAGAAGCTTCTGTAAAGTGTTCATAAATTCACCTTGATATGCTCAAGAGAAAAAGAGGTACCAACTTCTTCCAAGAAGCAATCTACCATGTGCCACCTTTTGTTGTAGAATAAATGAAGGTAGAGAATGTTGGCCTTGAAGGAGGGTTTAAACTCTAGAAAAAGTGTGTTGGCCTTCAAGGAGGGTTTAAAACCTACGAAAAACACTAGGAAACCATAGGAAAAATGTGTTGTCCTTGAAGAAAGATTTTAACCCTAGGTAAAACCCTAGGAAACCCTAGAAAAAAATGCGTTGTCCATGAAGGAGGGTTTAAACCCTTCGAAAAACCCTAGAAAAAATTTGCTAGCCTTGAAGGGGGGTTTAAACCCTAGGAAACTCTAGAAAAAATGTGCTAGCCTCAAAGGAGGGTTTAAGCCCTAGAAAGAATGCACTAGCCTTTAAGAAGGGTTTAAAGCCTAGGAAACCCAACAAAATGAGATGATCCAAAAACCCTAGTTTTGCACAATGCAATCACAAAGAAGCCTTAAGTAATGCCACTAGCCAAAATTTCTTTTTTATCAACCACTGAATTGAGTAAGTGAGATTCACATCCTCACTAGTACTGTGTTGAGATTCACAAGAGATAATGAAAGAATTGAATGAAACCAACACAAAACCCAAATTCTCAAATAAAGAGAAACACATACCAACAGTACAACAACACAAAAATTGAAGAGAAATCAACAAAAAGAGTGCAACTGTAGAGAGAGATTGAACCCAAGGACAAGTGCACTAGAGAGAGAAATATACTCAAGTACAAGAGAGTGCAATGGTTGATAGGTACACTTAGGCAAAACACTTTATTGGGAACGCACGAGACTCACATAATGTTAGGTTGCAAATGAGAAATGGGTATATATGCAGTGTGCACAACTCATGAAGTACAACACTTTCTCTAAGAGGGGTTATGAACCCGTGTGTACAAGGTCGGCTTTAGCCAAACCTAGAAATATAATAATTACTACAATATAAGGTTAGTCATGGTCGAAAGTGAAGCTTACAATATTTTCAACTTATATAAGTTCATACAATAATGATCGAGCCTCTATAGGTCAAGCCTATGTAGTTTGTTCTAAAAACTAGTAAAAAGAGCCACTTCAAACAGGGCATAACGTTGTATCATGGAAGCCTGAGATAGTTTAAAGTTTCAAGATATTTTGGAAGACCAATGAGAAATCATTGTATCCCATCTTTGACAATGTAATACATTTCGTTTTTGTTTAACAGAAAAACATCACACCAACGTTTGGCTAGTCTTTTGTTCATTAAACTACTCATTTTAATTGTACTTGGGCACCCTTGGCAATTTCATGATAGTAGTCTTTCATGATCATCTTGATGTGCCTCTTATTTCTAAATCCCTTAGGCTCATTTCAATTCATGCATCATTCTCTAGACATAATTATCCATATCTTCAGAAACCATGCTTCTCCCACGTGGACATGAGGAACCGACTTAAAAAATTTGAGCAAATCAACTTTGCACAGATTGATTTAACATATATGCTATTCCCTCCAACAAAGACAAAAGAATTGGAGGACTAATGCTATTAAAGATAGGAAAAACTGATAGGGCACAATAAGACTTGTTTTTTCCTTTGTAAATTATTAAGTTGTTGTATCAAGTCTAGACTCCTAACAACATATCTATTATCTCAACCCCCTCGGCGATCCTTCCTAATTGACTGAAAGGGCAAGGGTGATGAAGGGAGAGAGGAAGAATGAGACCGATGGGAGAGGTAGGAAGGATTTATTGCTGTATAAGTGAATGAATGAGTGGATTTATGGATTATAAAGCGGGTTGGTTTGTTTTATTTGTTCGGACTCCTAATGTCTAAAAGTTATGGGGATCACATCTCCTCTTAAGCATTAAATGGATTAGTTTGGGAATATAATAATATACTAAAATATTGTGGAATGTTGCTTATAAATAGGTGATCTCATCATATTTTGTTTAGGATGAAGCATTTTGGGGCCTTTGTAATGTAGAGTTTATGTTGCTCCGTTTGGTGCAAATTTTTATATCTATAATAAAAAATTGGGTTGCTTTTTTATGTTATGTCCTCTTGTCATGGCTCCTTTATTTATATGTTATAGCTCCTTTCCATCTTGATATGGCTTTTACGCCAATCTTTGGATATTTAGCTTCTAATCTTTCACTCACTATTGAATACCATATCACATTCACATTCAACACAAAATGACACGTGGATAGGGCTAAAAGGGTGCTACCTATAGATGATCTTGAGATGGAATTCCAAAACACCATCGATGGATATACTAAAAGAGGCAAGGGTAGTCCAATAATAGTATCTATCTTTTACCAATTTAGTCGGTCCAAAAAAATTGAGAAGGGGAATATATTTACAATTTCCCAAGAGGAACCTACTAGATGGTTGAGGATGCATGGGGATACAACCTCCAAGATCCCTTAGCTTGCCATCCTATTAGTATCACTAGTTGTTAGGTCTTTAACTACTCAGAGGAATCAATCCTCTAATCTTCATCCACTCTATCGAGAAGAACAAACTTTACCACTAAGAGACAGGAGAAGTTGGAAGATGTGCATAGCAGCCTTTGACTTAAAACAAGGAAGACACTAGAGTACCTATAGGGAGCAACACCACATTACAATGTGGCTTTAGAGGGTGCTACACAAGTTGATGAGTGTTAGGAGTGAATTTATAGTTATCCATTGTAAAGTCTCATTATACTAAAAATATTCATATGTTTAACTTTCTAAAGTTATGTCTTTATGTATTGTATAACTAGGTTGACGTGTGGGAATTTATATCAACAACTACGCATGTTGATTATCATAGCCATGATCAGTTAATGAGTATATAAAGAGGTAGGTTGGTCATTCTTGGTGCGTAGCCCCTTTTTGAGTCCAGCATACATGATCCTATCTACATATTTGATAATAATGATGAGGGCATATTTTACTTTGTTGCTATATGCGATTGTATCCATGTGTACGCATCTCTACTTTCTTTATCTATTCTCTTCATGCCATTTTGAATTGCGTCGCTCAAGAAGGCTATTAGTTATTGAAAACTAATAAGGTTATCTTGTTGTGATATAGAGTACAATATAACGTCTACTGCCATTGCCATGTGCCAATGTTAATTAAGAGTGTAGCATTTAAGTTTTTAACACAATTGTCAATTCAAAATTGACATGACAATTTCCAATCAAAGTTGGTTACAACAAGAGATGTTAAGAAGCAAAGCTGAATGTAGCTGTGTTGACGATACCATCCATTCTTTGAGAGAGAGAGAGAGAGGGGAAGAGAGAGAGAGTGCAAAGGCTATTTCTTCAGTTGAAGGGAATTCCACGCATTGCCCATGTAGGACAATTTAGAAGGATGTGGAACAAAGTGATTATAAGATTGTATTGAGCAAGAGGCAAGGGACAACCATTAGATAGATTGTGAGTATAAAAGCAACTTTCATGGAACAAATTGGCAGGTTCATGGTTCACATTCCCCATTTCTTAACAATGTTGTTTAGTGAGTGGGAAGAAGAGGAGAATAGATGACAAAACGCCAACCCTGCATAAAACTACAACAATGGGAGAGAAGACAGTAATTCTAGTCAATAATTTTGTTCATTTTTATTAGAATTGAGAAAGACAAGTAATGTAAAAGAGAAATTATATCAGTACCTTCAACCCTATGCTACTTTGTGGCAAGCTCTAAACATCCAAGAACCGAGACAACAATGAGGAAGGTGTGGGAAACCCCCCCAAAAAGGGATTTTCCACTCCAATGGTCTACACATATTTCATAATGCAACAACATGAGAGTAACTTTGCCAGTGAAGATAAGGTCAGTGAATTATTTTCCAGGTTAAAACTTCAACAAAGTGTAGAGGAGACCATTGCAAATGTAGAGGCGGAGTCTCAAGTGAAAGATGAGGAAGACATGGTCATTGGGATTGATGGAAGAATTTTAGCAAGGTCATGCTTCAGAAAGTTCTACCATAGAAGGAAGGCATTGTAGATCATTCAATCAAAAGAAGAAAAGAAAAATTGAAGTGTTAGCATCAAAACCATTGTCAATCACATGTTTATGTAAGGGCATGATAAAATGGCCAAAGAATTGACAGATAGAACACGTAAAGAAAGAAATAGGTGTGGTGTGTGGATTGTGGAATGTAAGACCCCACTCAAAATGGTCAAAGCTTTATGTGTGTACAATTATTGAAGAGTGCACTTTGTAGGGAAAACCAGTTGTCCAAAATGAGGTGATGGATAGCCTGAGGGAAGGTGAGCTTTTTCTGTCCAAGAAGATAGAGGGGCAAGAATCAATGTACATATTAATAGGAACATCTTGGAGAATGTCATAGTGGATCTAGAATGAACATTCTGTCAACTTATTCATGACATTAACAGGGAAAGTCAATGTTAAGGCCATTTGAGACTCAACTCAAGATGGAAAACCAGAGTGAAGTAGAGCCTACTAGCATTTTGATGCGACGAGCCATTAAGATGGCAGCATAGAAGTTTGTTTTGGATTTTGCAGTAATGCCAATGATTCAGCCAATTATTCCATATCTTGCATTGCTTGGGAAACCTTGGCTTAGTGAGGTATAGGCAATGCATCATTGGAGTGAGACACATTCAGAATTATGCAAGGAGAAAGAAGAGTATGTGTTGACTTAAAGAAACAAGTTTTAAGAGAGGAACTAACAAGTTCAAAAGATGAGCAAAAAAAGGATGAGTAGGACGTCACAACTGAACCTATAATGGGAAATGCATTAATTTTGCAAAAAAGTCGAGGACAAAAATCTTAAATTTGCATTGGGAAATGGGGGATTGCGATTTGTTGGCCCTAAAATGTTTCTCAGTAGTAAGAGACAAGGTAGATGCCCCTAGGTTTAGTAATAAAACAATAAGAGAAATAAATTCAAAAAGTGATAGTAAAAATATAGACCTCGCAGTGGTTGAACATTAACTAGAAAGACAGACAATGACAGGAAAACAAACATTGCTAGACTCGTGAAAACCGCCCAATTAGTAGCATGGTCAATGATACCTCCAAAAATGGCAAGACATTTCCTCATCATTTTCAGAATTGCATATCGGAAATGTTAAAGTTATTTAAGAGCTAGCTCACCAAATTGGAAGTTTTGAGGAATATAAGTATGAAAATCTAGCCACAAAACAAGTTAGTTTGGGGACTACATAACAAATTAAGAACATTCTAATATAGTTGTGAACAGTTGAGATATAATGAGTTAGTACCAAGTCCTATTAATATATTACAAATTATAAAGATGTGTTACCCTAACAATACCAAGACTTGGAAGGGATATTACCAAAGTTGTGCATCCATGATACCAAATAAATTATAAGGGCACAACTAGTGAGGAAAGACCACAGAAAATGAATCCTAAGTATGCTACACAAGTTAATGAGGAAATTCAAAATTTGGTAGCTGTTAAAACTATCCTCAAAGTTAACATGAGTGAGAATATATATTTCCTATAGTAATTAGCCCTCAAAATCATTGCAAACTTAGTTTATGTGTGAACTTTAGAAGATTCGTTGTTGTGACAAGAAGGATTCTTTCCCTATTCCCTTCACTAACTTAATCCCAGAAGTTGTCTGGCATGGAATTTAGTTCTTTTTGGATGGCCTTTTGAGGTACACACAGATCAGTTTTATGCCAGAGTATGGTATCTTTGCAGGTAATAAAATTCATAAGGTGCCCTTACTACATTCCAATGAATTATTTTGCATTTATTTAAGATGACGCCCATGGAAAATGTTAAAATTATTTTTGATAATTTGGCAATCTATGTTAAGATGTAGAGCCATGTAAAGCCTTGCAGAAATGTATGCATATCTATAAAGCAACCCAACTCTCATTGAATCCATCCTGTTATCGCGTAGTTTGTAGTTAAGATAATGGATTGATGAAAAGAGATCAAACTGGCTTAACTGAACCAATCCCACCCACTGTCACCTCGATGGGAAGGTTCTTTCTATTTAGGGAGGTGAGGCCCAGGGGAGACGTCCCCGGTGACCTGGGGTTTTGAGAAGGCAAGAGGCTTAAGGGCTATAAGATAATTTCCCTCTCACAAGTCACCACCTGATCAAAAAGTCCGGCTTATGGCCAATAGAGATAACCAGAAGTATAACTAAGAAGTATCCCTGCCCGGGAACAAAGCAACAATGAAACTACATGTGCAAGTTTGCTTGCTGGTTAGTACTTCATATAATCAAATGACTTTTTGATAATAAGCAATTGATAAACAATATTATTGATGAAGCAAATCAAAGTTGTACAATAGCAATGATTACAATATCACTTCACAATAAATGCTAATGGCATTCAATGTAACAATATCAACACTTTAGGAACAACGCCTTAGCCAACCATTCAATTGCTTTAAAGATGAAATAAATGCTGCATATAAGGTGTTTATAGCATAAAAGAAGCTGACAACATTAGGGTTAGTAAAGGTTAGTCTAAGCTAGGGTTAGTTATAGTTAGGGTTCGTTCAAAGTATTGGAAGTTTGTAGGATCAAGTTACTCAACACATGTGGCCTTAGATCAGTGCGTTCCTGGGGTATATGGAGTCAAAAGGAGGATGCAAAAGCTGAAGGATCAAGTGAAAGTGGTAAAACTAAGGACAAGAGAGTTAGGCCTTGAGGTGTTGCTATGGAAAGGCCTCAAGGATGAAACCCTAGGGGAGAGAGGCTCACTTTGGTGTAGTAAACCTAGGCCTCAGTGCTCTCTCCTCCTTCCTCAGCTTAATGGCAACAACTAGCTTGAATAATGGTTGATAAGAGGTAAGACAAGAAGGTTTGTAAGCAACGTGTTGCTAAAGCAAGGCTTTACTAAGCAAACCCTAGGGAAAATCGGCTCACTAAGGTGTAGAGACCCAGGCCTTGGTGCGTTTTCTCCTTCTTAGCTCAACAAATAAGAAAAACGACTAGCAAGAAGAAGATGGATGGAGTGTTGCTATGGCAAGGCTCTATCCTCTTCAACAAATCAAATGGCTAGAAAGAAAGAATAGAGTGTTGCTAAGGCAAGGCTCTATCTCACTTTAGCAAATAAAATGGCTTAAAAGCTTGGTAGGGACATGAGACAAGGACCTTCAATGTGTGCTTGTCACCTAGGGTTTGATTCAACAAATTATAATAATAAATGCAAGAAAACAACACTACAACCATTCAATCTAGAAGTTTTGCAGAAATTCACATACATTTAACCAAGAAATCACATAGCAAAACCCTAGTTGTAATACCTTCAACCAAGAGAAATGCCAAAATGCCAAGAAAAAGTCTTCCTTCAACAAGTGCGCCTCACAATTTCAGCCAATCACCCCAAAAATGGCGCAAATTTCAGACCTCACTAATGAGTGAGTGAGAGATGATGAAAAAATGAGAGTCAAAACCCTCAAATTATACAGTACAATGACCTAAATTTACTTTTTTAGGTCATGAAAAGGCCGACAAGGCCAAAATACTAAAACCATATTGTTTTACATTAAATGTTTGAAAATTAAACCCTAATCAAGCAATAGAGAGACGCCATCCCCTTTCTAGGGTGACGTTATCCCCTTCCAGGGAAAATGCAGCCTCCTGGAGCAAAACGTTAGCCCTCCTTAGGCTTCTCCAAGCTGCCACACGTGGCAATACTCCCATATCTGCCTCCCAATACGTCCAGAATCCATACTGCTGGGTGACGTCATAGGTTCCTGGGAGATGTCCTGGGCCTTCCAAGGCCAACGTTCCTGTGGAGAGGGCTCAATCCCCCTAGGTACAGGTCTACTCAGCTGCCTCTGGTGGATTCTTCTGCTCTTCCCTGGTACAAACGCTCTGCCCTGTCTCTGCCCCCTGTTGGGGTCTCATTATCCATTGTGTGGGTTCTTCAGCCCCATGGAGGTCCGAAATGATCATCTCCCCATGTGTACCTGTCCATCGGTACCTGTCCGTCGGGCATGATCCTACACATCAACAACTACGCTCTCCATGGGCTCATAAGTCACAGGGATCATAGCAACGTCGTCACATCTGATCATCAATATTTATTAAACATGTGCATAAAACCCCTTTACCCCGGTCTAGTGCTCTAAGAGATTATACAAGTCTGCAATACAAGTTTGGAGAAAGTGACAAGACGTCCTATTGGGCTAGAGTCTATTGGAAAAGGGTTGTTCCCGGAA
>JASDQU010027852.1:99527-113665 GCA_032191745.1 Picea mariana | reverse complement strand
AGATCAGTTGCGGAAAGAATCTAGACCGTTAGATTAACGTCTAGTGACTAGAGGAAGCACAGGGAGAAGATCAGATCTGGACCGTTAGATCTAAACATGTGAATCAATAGTCATTGGATCCAGAGATAAGTGCACGTGGTTTAACCCTTGGGAAGTGCATAGGACAAGCAAGATCGTGAAACCCAAGTTCGTGAAACGATCATAGTCGTTGATCAAAGGAAGGTGTGGGCCATAGATCTGGTCCTAAGAAATCCCTAAGTTCGCGAATGAGAAAGCAGGACCGTCGGATCACACAGGTTTTGGACTGTTGATCTAATGTGGATGGAGCCCAAATTTTTGGTTTTAGAAATTAGGAATACAAGTGAAAAAAACCTTCCGGGAACACAAAATGTGAAACCATGAAGCGTGCAAGAGATTGGCTTCAGGTCATAGTGAGGGGTCACATTGTCGAAGGTCAAGGGAGGAGCTAGTACGCGCTAGGCCCCACTTTGGTATTTTTAGAGTCAGAGGGTCGGGGTTGGCACACGTGAAAACACCTGACACGTGAAGTCGTGAAGTGCTTGGTTGTTAGGTGAGTGGTCACAGCCATGGTCATGAAAAGGAAGGTACTTAGCTGGGAAGAACTAGCACGGCCAGATTTGCGTGGAAGTTGAACAGTGCTCAGGAGAGAACCTACGGGTCCCATACGACCTACGCATTTGGATAAAGGAACTGTGTAAGTGAAATTTGGGGTCTAGCAAAGACCCAAAGAGTTGATCCGGCTCAGTTTCTTGATCTATCATAGATCAGGAGGTCATGCAACCCTTAAGAGAGAAGGGGGGTCTGCATCAAGTGGTATTAGAGAGAAAGTTTTTCTTGCAGATAGTAGGCAAAAGAAAGGAGACAAAAGAACTCAAATTTGTACTCTGTGTGTGATAGACAGTCAACATAATTCCACCAAGGAGATGGGTGAAACCACCTTTAGCCAATCAGGCTGTAGAAAGGGAGATGCAAAAACTTCATGCAATATTAGAGGTGATGGAGGCAGTGCAGAGACGAGAACCTGATGTTGGAGACATTAGTGATGCAAAGAGTGAAGCAGTAGAAGTCAGAGAAGCTGTAGGAGAGGATGTTGTCGAAGAACGTTTGTTGAGAGCAATTGTTAGATTGGGAGGCAGAGCCAAGATAGAGGTCCCAATGTATGAAGGAAATTTAGATGTTGAAGAGTTGTTGGATTGGATAAGATCCATGGAAAAACATTTCGTCTATGAAGATGTCGATGAAGAGAGAAAGGTGACACAGGTTGTCACCATGCCAAAAAGGACATGCAGCACTATGGTGGGATGAATTTCAGGCTGAGAGGAGAAGCAAAGGCAAACAAAGGATAAAGAATTAGGTCATAATGGTAGCCAAGTTAAAGGATAAATTCATGCCCAAATATTATCAGATCATTATGGTCAAAAAGTTTTAGAACCTAAGACAGAAGGGTATGACAGTTAAGGAATACACAAAGGAGTTCTATAGGCTGAACATCAGAACTGGACAAAGAGAGAAAGATGAAGAAAAATTTTCCAGATATATAAATGGCCTGAGACATGAAATATAGGATGAGCTCAACATGATTTGAGTAAGGACAATGGAGGATGCTTATCAGTTTTCACTGAAAGCAGAGGAGAAGTTGGCCAGAAAACAAACCCAGCGAGGAAGAGGTAAAATCCCATCCCCAAACAAAAATAAGGGAGTTACCCATGACAAGGCACATAATTCAAATGACGAGACTGAGAAACCACATAGTCACTCGGAAAGAGGAGGAAGTTCTCGAGGAAGACAGGGTGGTAGAAGAAGTTATTCTAGAGGAAGAGGAAGAAGAGGAGGAGGAGAAGTAAGATTCTATGCATGTGGAAAGATAGGGCACATGTCTTGGGAATGTCCCAAGAAAAATAAAGGAGGAGGTGAATCTCACATTTCGGAAGCACGGAGAGGGAATGTTGAAGCAGAAGGAGTAGAGGATGGAAGATCCATGATGTTGAGGAATTTTTTCTTGAAACCAAAGGCAGAAGTTGAAAAGCCAATGCAGAGGAACAGTCTCTTTAGTATAGCTTGCAAGACTAAAGATAGAGTATGCAAGGTGATAATTGACAGTGGGATCACTGATAACTTATTATCCACAGAGATTTTGGAGAAATTGGAGATGGAGACAACGGCACATATGAAGCCATAAAAAGTCTCATGGTTGTAGAAAGGACACCAGGTAATGGTTACTAAACAATGCTTGGCAGAATTTAAGATAGGAGGATATAAAGATGAAATTCTATGTGATGTAATTCACATGGATGTATGCCATATTTTTTTGGGAAGACCATGGCAGTTTGATAGGAATGTCATTCATGATGGGAGGAAGAATACATACACCTTAGAGAAGAATGGTAGAACACACATGTTGTTGCCAATAGAGGAGAAGAAGGTGAAAGGGGAAGCCAGCACAAGCATACCCGACATGCGAAGTCGTGAAGTTCCAATTGGTCAAGCGAGTGGTCATAGTCATGGTCACGGAAAGGAAGGCACTTAGTTGGGAAGAACTAGCACTCGGCTCATGTGGAAGTTGAGTAGTGCTCAAGAGAGAACCTGTGGGTCCCATACGACTTGCGCATTTGGAGAAAGGACCTATGTAAGTGTTTTTGGGGTCTAGCAGAGGCCTAAAGAGTTGATCTGACTCAGTTTCTTGATCAATCCTAGATCGGGAGGTCGCACAACCCTTAGGAGAGAAGGGGGGTCTGAGTCACTTTCGAATAATTGCTTCTAGTGCAGGGTTGAAAGGTCTTTGTTTTTTCCTAACTGGTTTTATGCCCTCCTTTATAGGAATGGCGTGTTGTATAAGAGTGGGATAAAAACCATGAATATCCTCATAATACATCTTGAAATTCACCAAGCAGTCTGGCAAACTTCATTTTTTCTTCATTAGAACATTGGACACCTATTTTAACATTCTTTGGAAACTCAGGTGTTCCAATGTTCAAGGAGATGGTTTCACTCACCTTCCTTTTCGACTCCTCTTCTTTATGTTTCTCTTTATTTCCCACATCACTCGATGAAAATGAACTCTCTAGAGGATTCAATCCCTTAGGAATCTTATTATCTTCCAGGTATATAATTTCCTTAGGCTTATAAGGTTTATTTTGAATGAAAGCACGGATGATATCATTGCTAGGGAAGACCTACCATGATTATATATTGTCATGGATGTGTGGACGATATAGAGATTCAAAAGTACAATCATGTCTTTGAGGCAGAAGTTGTCGATTAGGAGAGGCTGCAAAAATAGCTAATTGATCAGCCATTGAGTTCAATTCCCTCTTAACATGAGTAATGTTGAAAGATAGTAGGTTTGAGATAAGTGCTGAAACATTTTGGGTGTAGTGTTTCATCAACTTGTTTCTAGGGGAATATATCTTATGTACAAGTTTCAAAACAAGCTCGGAATACCCAAAAACTGTAAGGTGACCACAACCTAGATTATAGACATTTTCAATGCCTAATAATAAATCTTTGAATTCAATGACATTGTTTGTGCAAGCAAAATCTAACCTATAAGAAAATTTATGAATTTTCCCCACGGGACAGTACAAGATAATGCTAGCTATTTTTCCTTCATTAGAGAATGAACCATCAAAGTGCATATACCACATACCATTGTCTAAGTTGATTTGTTCCAAGGGAGTGTTTTCCTCCTCAGCAAAGATGGAATACACCCCTAGGTCCTCTTTGATATAATCCACATTAGGTTGTGGAACACTTTCTATGTAAGGTGAAATCCTTCCCTCCTAAGGACTATGATGTTTTGACCATTTTGAGGAATAGATAAGTGTGTCCCATCAAATGAGAGGTATCCACATGTCAAAGTTTTCCAATCTCTTCCTAGGATGATTGATTATTTTCTTACTATCATATCAATTACCCAAATATTAAGGGTTGTCCTTATTTCAGGGTGCATGCACAAAACCAAGGTCATGCCCTTGATTTCACCTATGGTCATTTGTTGTAGACTATTATAAGAGAGCATGATTCTGGTGTTCTCATTTTAACAATACAAACCTAGATCTTCCATAATAATATACGACATTACACTTGGGCCCGAACTATTGTCAATGAGACAACAAGGGGAAATATTATCCATAATCTTTACATAAATATAAAAAGGGGTATTTTTAATAGGGTATCTAAAGTTATGTACACCTACTTTATTTACATATGAATCATCTTCATCTACCTCTTCAAAGAGGTTGGCTACAACAGAATCTTTTCCTTCCATTAATTTTTTTAGATGCCTCTGTTGTTCAGGGATGGCAACCATGTCCAAAAGGGTTGCATTTTCTTTGATGTTGGCCAAATGATTTAGAATATTGTATTTGGAAGAGGGGAGAGGAGATATCGTTCCTTGACTGTCAGGATCCTTAGGAACTTGAACAGTAGTAGCTAGTGAGGATGAGATTGGGCTAGAATAAATGCGGGGAGGACCATATTTGATTTTGGGAGAATAAGATTTATTCCTAGTATTGATGATCATGACATCTTCTAGCTCTACAAAATCTAGGACAGCGATGGTAGTTTCAGGTCTCTTACCAAATATTTTATCTATGGCAGTCTTCTTTACCTCACATGTACTTTCCTCATAGTGTTCCTCGCAAAAGTTACACCAACTACGAGGCATGATAGCTTTAGGCTGAAAATTATTTTCATTTGGATTTCTAAAGGGAGGTCCAGAAGAGGATGAAGCTCCAGGGATAAAAGGGGAGACATTTCCTTTTCACTCATACACTATCATACAATTATTCATGTCTTGTATAAGTTGTAAGAGGGCAGGCATGTCTGTCTGTTTAACTGAATCTCCTTGAGGAAGACCTGTTTTTTCAAGTTATTCTTCATACTCTAAACAAGTATGCGAAGCATAACCAAGGTTATCAATGGGATTTTCCTCAACCCTATGATGGTAGGGGGAAGGTAATGCATTATAATAATGCATGAAAGAAGCTTGGTTCTGAGGTCGAATGAGTTCATGGATTTGATTGTATAACTTGGTGAAACACAAGTTGAAGGAATTGATGGTCTCACCATCCTTATAAGCGATGTTATTGTATTCCCATAACTGCTCAGCTAGGATTTTGGATTGCCCATAGGTGGATTTGAGCCAATATACTAACTCCTCCCAAGTAGATAAAATCTTAGGAGGGAGATCGAAGAAATCGGTCGCAGCCTTCCCTTCAAGGGAATTGACAAATAAGTGCATGCAAGTATCATTTTCATTGGCTCCTATGTTGTGATAGGCATTAGAAAATGCCACAAAGTGTTCATTTGTAGTGACAGTGTTATTCCCTAAAAACCTAGGAAGATGCTCTTTGAATTTAGAAAGTGGACAAGTAGAAAGTGCCAGGTTAAGAGGAAAGTAAACATGCCATGAAGTGGTTGTAGCATCTTCTTCAAATTGAAAAATCCCATACTTTTTAATGAATTTGGTGGGGTTTGTGGTAGATTGGGAAAGGAGTTGGTGACTATATAAGCTACCAATCATTGACTAAGTTGAAGATTGAGATGAAGAAGCACCTCCAGTGCCACCAAAGCCACCACTATATGCCATCTTGTGGATAATAGGTAAGGGAGAGAAAGACGAATTGTATGAATCAGACAAGGTTCTCCTTAGAGTACTTTGTTGGGTCAATAATACAACATTCCTTCTTCATGTTTCAGCAATAGGATTAATTTAAGGTGATAAGCCTCTTCTTCTCCTAGAAACACGAGGGTCTAAGGATATGAAAACAAGGACAAAGTTGAAGGAAAAAGAAAGTTATGGCTGATTCATAAGTTGTCTATGCCTAGCTTCCCAAAATTCTTGGGCACTTATATCTTGTTCAATTGTTGCCCATGAACAATTAAGCTCAACCCAAGTATTAGCATTGTCTAAAATGGCGTTAAACAAGTTTAAAGCAATGTTGGTATGATCTTGAAGATCGGGCTCAATATTAGGCTGCCTTGCAACAGGTACAGTCATTAAGAAATGAAACAGTCAAAAAATTAATATCAGAAAAATAGATATATTTGATGATAATCAAGAATAAAAATCAACCAGAGAAATATTGAAAATCTCCCCAATATGGTCGCCAAACAAATGTTGAGGAAAATATATGAAATAATCTTACTCAAGCATTATCGGATATTACTTGGCTAAAGAAATATATATGGGAATATCACCCTATGTTTATAGACATAAAAAATTGTTTCCTAATCCACAAGTATTGGTTACAAGGGATTAGGCTGATTTTTTTATAAATGAAAGATTGCTGAAAAATTCAATGTTTATGTAATTTTCTCAATATAACCGATGCAAAAATAAATGTAGAGACGGAAGTAAAAAATATCAAGTCAATAATCAACAAAGATGAGATATAAATAAATTTTTTATTTCATTCCAAATTATCGAAGAATCATTCTCTTTACAAAATTCCCTGAGGAAGTTTTGACCAAAGTCAAACTTAGATGTCCCCGATGAAAACCATACAAAAGGACTTCTAACAGAAAGTAAAAAACTGAACTTTAAAATTTGGATCAACTTGCCATGTATTTTTTCCCACTCGACTCTGCACAATATCCTTTATCAATCATGAAATTTAATTCACAAACAGACAAGTCTACAAAGACTATCAAAAATAGATCAACACCTCTAAGAAGCAAGTGTCTGAATGATGTAATTCAACCTTGAATCTTGTTTTCTACAATATGACCATGCTATCATAAAAGAGAATTAGTCTTTCAATGAATTAAATAATGAATGAAAACTGAATTATCTCAATAAAACTCAAGAGCAGACCTTAAGTATGCTTTCTCCTGCTATTCTCCTCTTGTCCCTCCTTCTCTTTCTACCTTTAAGAAATCAGAATTAGTTGAAGTAATTAAACTACCTCTTTAGTTAAGTTAACTAAAACTCAACCAACTTATTATTTTAGGGGGGGGAATAATAAAATAATAATAAGGGTATTTAATAAATAATAACTAGTAGATGGGACCCCTTGCGACTCCCTTTAGTTTCTTTAACAAGCATAAACACTACTAGTTAATCAATCAAACACATCCCTCCTTGTGGCTCCCATCATCACTCTCATAATTTGAAAATTAATATCAATGATACTTGAAACCATATCTAAAAATATAATATCCAACATATATAAAAAAAGTGTGTTGTCCAAAAACTTCAAAAGTCAATTGTTCTCAACAATCAATAAATAAAAACACTCAAAAACCATATTTGTCGCTCTGGGAGGCAGTTTTCCCCTTGTTGTTGTTGTATCCCTTTGATTTCTCTAAATTTTCCTTAGGTTGTGTGGAGCCTTTAGGTCTAATCTCTCACTGATAACATCAGAGAAATCATCTCTCAAATGCATGTGGGATGAAACAGATTTGGCAGAGTCATTTGAGGGAGAGGAGGAGGTAGCAACAGATTTTCCTTTATTAGGAGCATGGTGGGATTTGGTTTTTAACCTTTTGCTTGTGTGGGAATATTGTATTGGTGAGTGTGCAGGAGCAGCTTGGAAAATTTGGTTAACCGATGGAGGAGGAGCAGGTAGGGACAAATTGGGCCAGCCACGATGTTGGGATATTATTGAGTGGACAATCTCTTGCCATCCGTCATTTTCAGGGACTTTAGGTTATAATGAGACATGAAGGGGAACTGGGATACCAGGGACATGCGAGGCTTGGAAAGTATTTCTTTCTGGCCTAGGTTGGACAACTCCTTTTCCAATCCAGTTAAAAAATCCAGCTTGAGATAGTTGGCTCAACTCTTGTGAGTCTACATCAAAATGTATATAAAACCTTGGCCTTATAGGGCACTTGTTCCAATTTCCTCTTCCCATGTTACGTTGGCCATGAATACCTCTACTGAAGAAGCTCATTCATGTATGCATTAATTATTAGCAACTAGTTCTTCAACAAACCATACATGACATCTCTTTAAATATGAAACAAATTTTGGCTTAGCAACACATCAGAGTCATGCAATCCAATCCACAAAATCGTTTAATACTTGTCAATGAGCGGGGGGTGAATAAGGGTTCTAGGATATATGAGGGATTGTATTGAGAGAAAAGTGGTAAAATGAAGGGGGGTAAATCATGATTATTGCTCAACAAATCATCAAACAATCAATTGTATTGTAATAACAAAACATATCAACTGTAACTCATCCTTGTGTCATCCTTCAACTGCTATAATACAGAGTTTTCATTTAACTATAATTTAATTTTAAGAACGGGGAGTGAATAGTGAATCTGGGAAGGTGAGGGGACTTGTAATGTGCAAGAAAGTGAGAGAATGGCACGTAAATAATGATTACTATTCATAAAACAAATCAAGTAATCAATAAACATAACTCTCTACTCAATACAAAAGATACCAACACCAATTCAATAATTGTTGTCTATCAAAATTGTTCACTGTTCAGCATTCAAATTCTTCAAAACTTCTTAATTAGAACAGTCTGCAATCATACTCATAATAGAAACAACTTTCAATAGTTATGTTAAGAAAATGCTTGGTCTCTAATTTCTTTCCTTTCCTTTTAAGAATCGAAAGAAAAAACATAGCAACATTGCTCCACCTCTATCCATAATACATCGTTATAAAAATATCATATATTGTCCATCAATTCACAATCGGCCAATTAAAACATATGCACATGTCCCTTTCCAATTTGAACAGACTATTAAAACATGCCCGATTTCATACACTTTTCATCATATCAACCAATAAGTCTTTGCAACGAAATCACAGTGAATATAAAACCCAAGCTTCATCACTTTCGATGCAATTATTTACAATATGCACGATGATTCCATAATAGATACACAGTGAACATAACGAAATAACATAGTCATCATTTTCATAACCATCTATAACCCTGATCGGGCCTAGTGAAACACAGAGGAGTCTCCAATTTGCAATTAACACCATGTTGTAGAACACAATGATTCAAAGTATAACAAAAAAGAGGTATCCCTTTGACTGCATATTATTACTTATTCTCAATCACAAACTGTCAACCAATTTCATCATAGGAAGACAAGATAGGGACTCGAAAAAAAAATCCATAACCACTCCACTTGATAACCAATCTTTGAAAACCAAAAAGATGCCCGACATGAGTTAGAACAGTTGGGGATTTTAAAATCGGGCTCTGTCACAAAAAATAAAAAGAGGCAATCAAGAGTGTGCTTAGTCATAAATCACACAGAGAACTGGAGGTCCTCAGAGGCATATCAACCATAGGCAAAGACCATTTGATACAAGCATAGTAGAAAACCACAGGGTTCCTTATAACTCTCGGTCTGGGCAATGGCACAACAGTTAGCCACAGAGGAAACAACGATGAGTAGGGTAAAAAAATGATGCACATAGTKCGTTCATGTTTGTAGAGGGGCGGTGGATGTCCACTGGACAGTGACAGTTACCCAGAACACACAGAGGTATAACCTCTGTCTATTTCTTAAGATCTGAATCATTTGACAACAATGCCAGCGAGGATGCACAACCCGAGGCATAACTTATATCACTCAACAACCATAAGGAATATATATTTGGACACCCTAAGACCGATTCCTAAAATATATGGTGCCAATACACTAAGCCCACGACCATGACTCTGGTAAAATACACAACAACCAAATGGAAGTCCGAACACATAATTTTGATGAAGCAACCAACAAGAATACACATATAGAAACCCCCCACCATTAAAAAATAGAGCGATAATACCATATTCATTCAAAAATCCACAGAGACCCGCCATGATTTTCTCCAACAGAGCAACCAACGAATGCACAACTCAACCAAAAACCAATTCTTTTACTTGCAATCCGAACAATTACACAGTCATTCCATAGAGAAAAACCAAGCATTTACACAGTTGCAATTCTCAAGAAAACACAAACTCAAGCACTATTGAGACATTTTATGTTCATACATAGAAATTGATTCATGGATGGGGTGAAAAATAACCACACCTGTAACCGAGAGCTTAAAAGGGTGAGTTGCTCGAGCGTTTTCTTCCCAAGCCTGAAATGCGAAGCTTAACCACCAATAGACCAAAATGCAACAAAAACCATACTAGGGTGATGGCCTGATGGGGGGAGTATGGAGTGACATGCATTTATTGCACATCACTTCCATCTCCTCTTCTATTCAATTTCGAAGTACAAGACAACCAACACTCACCATATCATTTAAACTATGTAATCAATTTCCAAACCTTTGAAACCTGTGAAAATATTCCTTTCCCAATGCGCCACCCAAAACATTTACGTTAACCCTTGCCAAGTCCTTATGTCATACCATATGCATTGCCATATAATATGTGCCCTAAAATAACTCAAATGAAAATTGTATAGCCACTAACCCACCATATAATAGTTAGGACTAACACTAACATGTTTTACATTTCCATTTCGACATAACCTTTAACATAGCTTAAACATAGGCCCTTTCTTTTAGGATTGTTCCCATAAGTTTATTCTCTTTGTTTTGGTTATGCTATTACTAACATATTTCTTGTGTATGTGTAGCTAGGTAATAAATCATGGTAACGTGATTAAACATAGCAACTGTAAATATATGCCAATCATAACATAAAAATAAAGCTTTAAATAGCATAACATCCCATAAAATGCATCATCCACCTATCACTATGTCGAAATGAAACCAAGACTGCATTTTCAACCATATAGGAGCCTGTAAGAAGCATTGAAACAGCAAAAGAAAATGTGTTATATGACTATCTTCAAGCCTCCAGCCTACAAGGGGATCCCACCTACTAGTATTATATTATTAGGATAGTTTAAATAATAGGGCTTTAGCAATACTTTGCAGGTGAAATTTCTCATTGTGATTTTAATCATCAACACAAAGATATGGATGTAAAGGGTGGATATTAGTATTTAATTTCGATGTAAGGTAATTTTTGGAAGGATATTCAATGCCCTTAGGATTATCACTCGAAAGAATAGTTCCATTATGCCCAAGTAACAAGAGTCATTCGAATCATTATTTCATAACAGGATATTCATTCTGAATTAAACCAGGGTTGAAGGAACTAATAAAAATGATAGGGCATGATCGAAAATTCTACAGTCCTCAACTTAACCAACCCAATTGTCAACAAGTAGACTTGATACGCAACCTGGAAAGTAACAATGATATGGCATGATGTATGGAACATATTTTTTTTAAATATTGAAAGCTTTACTGACTAGAAATCAAATTCTCTGGAACTAAATAACTAAGACACAAAGATTCAGAAAGGAAATCAATATAGAGGACAGTGTCACCATAAACATAAAAATGGTACAAAATTTATGAATAATTCTTATATTTTTCAATGATACGATCTCTGAAATTTTTGAATCAATAAGAAAAAAAAAATTATATTGTTTATATATATATATATATATATAATTTTGAAAGTTCATAGCTCACTCAAATTCAATATGTAATGAATGGTAAAATATGTCACCATGCACAAGAATACGGTATTGCATTTTGCAACCAACATAATATTTATATTCAATAAATTCTATATCTAATCATAGGATGAATGAAAACTCATATATGTCAACAATATGATTATACAATGAAGTATCATGTCCAGGTAAATTTGTTGTCAAACTTTGATCTGGTACCTTCACAACAATAATTTCTTCATCGTGCTTTCAATCCAAACTTCACTGGTACCTCCCAACCAACTCTAGGGGTACTCTTCTTCCCCCTTAGCCACCCAAGCCGCAAAGGGGCCAAACACAAGAAACCAACAACCAATAGCTCCAAGGCTTGCCTCGTAAGGAATAGCTTCCACTCTTGTCACAATATTGGTATCCCAAGTCTCACAAGTAAAACACAGTCCAAAAAATTTTGGCAGCATAACATTACCAAGAATGAGTGAGATCCATTACCCTTCTACCACATTTGTTTTATAAAAAAATCCTCAATGACACATGTCTTCGTGCACAATTAATTATCTTTTTAATTAATTTAATTAGTATTATTCACCCACACACTTGTCACACTCTCCCCAAGTTACACAAGTAATTATCATTTTTATTTTATTTAAAAACCCAATTTCCCTCACATTCCCCAATGTGTTCTTCTTTTCGCTCTTAGTTGTATCTTTGTTCCCCAAATATTCATTTAATGAGTGTCTCCTAACTAGATATTAGTTCGAGTTAGATTAGGAGTCTTCTTATAGTTATACTAGTGGTAGGTTGAATCAAGATTCTATTCTAAGTGTACTCCTATTCTCTCATATTATTATCTCTTTTATTTTAAAAATTCAATTTATTAATTTCATTCACACATGTTCATTTTATCCAATCTTTAGATTTTACTCACTTGTTCCTAGAATTTGATTTATCTCAACTCTTTTAATTTAATTAATATTTTTAATTAGTCCCTTAATTAAACTTAGACTTAGGCTGTCTTAGACTTAGGCTTAGACCCTTGTTAGGATTTTTAATTAATTATTTTATTCTAACAAGGTCTAATCATTTCAAAGTTTTCTAGGCCACCTAGATTTATTGACTCATGTTTGAATTACCCGACGTGCCCTTCAAGACGCACCTTCGTGCTCCAAGGATGCCACTCACCTTAGAATGGTTTCGAAATTTTGTCTGGCCTTTGGAGTCAACACTCCATTCGGTCGACCTTGTTAGAGACTAAGGGCTTCTAAGGAATAAGGACTCTTCCTTATTACCCACCCCTTAGAAATCTTCATGAGAAACTGTCTCAGTCCACCCTCATAACATCGTGGACTTATTGAACTAGGTAATCGTTAACCTATAGTTCATACCACGATGAGAGTGCTAGTAGGTTGTGACAGGAACATTGCCACACCTCTCCCTCAAATGTTTTCTTTATGTGCATGTCTCATTTACTCCTTATGTGAGTCATATTAGAAATCATCGCCAATCCTGCATCCACTGACAAAAACAATGTCAATCATCCATATACATAGATCATATTGAAATCAATCATATATCACATGTGCATATAAGTAAATACTCAAACAATACAATCCACTCCCTGACTCAATTTGGAGTTCAAGGAAGTCCATTGATATCATTATCATCCATAACCTATCATGTGTCGTAAACACTCACGAAAACTTGTCAATAACATCTTCCAATACATATATATCAAATTAACAATAATTCACAATACATCATCATGTATAATCCATAATCGAAAATGAAATCATAATATACCATAACTGGATCACTTGCATGCAAGTGTCCTCAAAGAATATGTCAATAAAAGAGTGTTCAATGGAGGGGGATGTTACACCTTGCTCCTCCCTTCCACCCTCACTTCATGTGTATGTTTTAGGTTTCATATTCTTCCATGGAATCTACTACTATTTTTGATCTTCTGAATTAGCTCACAAAGACACTCTCCTTCCATTATACCTTTCTTTTTATATAATATTACAACAAGTATGAATTTGAAACATTGTGTCTCTTTCTATGAAACAATGCACCTCTTCATTTAATTTAATAATAATGTTAGCATTTTTTCATTAAAAAAATTTGTATTTGATTCAAAATACTTCAAATCCCTTGTAAGTTGTTCATCATTAATGGAATATGTGGGTGCTAAACTGTTAAGCCCTAATATTGGCTCATCAACCCTTAATTGGGGCATATTAGATTAGTAATGTTATTTTATTTATGTCGGATTTCTCATTAACCCTTAATTGGGGCATATTAGATTAGTAATGTTATTTTATTTATGTCGGATTTAGGCTATTAGTTGTAATTATACCTCCTAGTCTCCTATATATACCAAGGAGACATTTTCATTTTGAATCATCTTGTACTTCAACATTTAAGTGGGGTAAAAGGAGGTTTCCCCCTCGAAGAGGCTTATTATCTAAAATCATCTCTTTTTCAAGGCGTTAAGTACTTTTCCTGAGGTTTTTCTATGCTATATTGATGTTTGGTTCTTAACATATGGTATCATAGCTCAAGGTCTTGGGGTTTCGCTGCTACATCTAAGACACCGTGGCATTTTCACTATAAATTTTTTTATAAAAAGTTTAAGAAGGAACGGCTTGGAGGATATTTAGTAGA
>JASDQU010027851.1:17766-42877 GCA_032191745.1 Picea mariana | reverse complement strand
AATACAATCTACAATGGTCTGGCCATCCGGATGTGAGTAAGGACATTCTAAAAACCATTTTTCTAAAGGGAGTTAGAGAAGATTTTTTAGATATGATGAATATGCTTGGCAAGGGAGATATATCTAAGGAATCCTATGAGGACATTGTATATCTCTGTAAAATATGTTCTCGAGGATCTACAAGGAATAAGCCAGCTACCAAGGATACTACTTTTTCAAGGGTACAATAATCAGCCAATGGAGGAGCAACAAGAGAAGAAATAGGCAATCTGTTAGAAAGTTTCAAAACAGAGATGATTAACTCTTTTTCCTCAAAAATGGATACTTTGCAGGTCAAACAAAAACAAGCAGAACCAGAGCAAGTATTATGCATTTTCTGTCCAAAATTCAGGAAGAAACATCCACCAAGGGAGTACCCACTAAACAGTGTCCAAGTATGCCTTATTTGTGAGTTATACCATGCCACTAACCAATGTCCTTCTCTACTAGGTGTAAAATCATCAATGAAGGAAACTAATGAGGAAGCAGAGGCTGTTTATCTAATCACACAAAGGAGACAATGGAAGCCAAGAGGTCAAGGTATGAATTCTCAATTCTCTCCTCCAACATTTAATTATTGGAACAATCAGCTACCATATGGCCAGTCAAATGCCCCCCCTCCAAATCAAATGTCACCCTCTTATCAGGACCCCAATGCATGGTTACCTATGCCCCAACAAAAGAATCACTATGGGCAATGGAAGCCATATGAGAGAGGTCCTCAACAACAACTCAGTCATCAAAGCAAACCCGAACCAAACTTCTTTCAACAATAGTTCCAACCCCCATACCAGCAGCAACAACTGCAATTGCCTCCCAATAACTCACCAAACAATCCTCCCTTACGACCTCAGATGCCTGTGCAACCTAACCCAAACCCAAATAATAAGGCCGTTCAGAACATAGACATACATAATGTGCCAGCCTTATCTATTAATCCTATGCCTTGTGATGAAATAAACTTAAGATCAGGGAGAATAATTGAGCCAATAGTTGAAGATGCTCCATCTTCAGAATCAGATAAAGAATCAGGGGAGAGACCATCTGCTGATACAAAAGAAATTGACCAACCCATTCTAGAATCAACAGACCCACCATTCCCTGAAAGACTGAAAATTACCAAGCTTGTGGAATTACCATCTTTCAATCTTCTCGGAGAATTGCAAAATCTGCACGTTAATATTCCACTAATGCAAGCAATAATGGATGTCCCTATTTATGCCAAGACTGTGAGAGATCTTTGTATCAGAAAACCTGGATGAAAACCTAAAGATCCCCTCACAGTGCATGTAGTGGGGGATTTTTCTGAGCTAATGTTAGGCAAAACTCCACCTATTAAGTATGGCGACCCAGGAAACCCTACAGTCACAGTTAAAATTGGACAGACATCTATTCCACATGTACTAGTTGATTTAGGGGAAGCAATTAACATTATGCCAATAGAAACTACACAGTTGCTGCAACTCGGAACAAAAATATGACCTACTCCTACTGTTCTACAATTAGCGGATCGCTCTACCATCAAACCAGATGGAGTAATCGATGATTTAGTTATTTCAGTAGACTCATGGGAATATCCTGCTGATTTTATCGTTTTCCAACCCAAATCCAGTCCGGGAAGCCATCCTCTAATTCTGGGATGACCATGGTTAGCTACAACTGACGCTTTCATAGGTTGTAGATTTGGTTCTATGACCATATTGAATGGTTATGACACAAAAAAACTTACCCTGTATCCTCATGCTACACCCAGTGTAGAACTTGAAAACTCTCTATGGATGGACACTGAGGCTGAAAGTGCTCTGATTGTGCTAACTATAGGAAAGGCCCTGAGTTTCAAGGATGGGATGGAGGATGAATTATTCAATTGTTTTATTTGTGACCCCTCTGTTGTTACACAACACACACACCACCAATTGATCAGAGTCTTTGACCCTATGGCCTAAGAAGAAATGAACTCAAAAATGTTCTCAGAAACTTCTGACAATCAGAGTGATTCAGCTATAACAATAGTAGTTGTAACAACAAACACTGTAACAGAAGATGTTGAAACAACAACAGCTGAATTATTTCCTAGAGTCAATTCTAAGAGCATTGTTGTAGAAATCGAACCTGGAAAAACCTTGAACATCAATCCTGATCTCTCCAACGCTGAAACTTGCCGACTGATGAATTTACTGACTGAACATAAAGAAGCATTTGCATGGGATTACATGAATATGAAAGGAATTCCCTTTGAACTATGCACCCACCATATATACATCAAAGAAGAATGCCGACCCATTTACCAACCGCAAAGGAGGATGAGCCCAAATCTTAAAGAAATTGTTAAGGAAGAACTTTAGAAACTTCTCAATGCCAGATTCATCTATCCTATATCAGACAGCGAGTGGGTATCACCGTTGGTTATTATGCCTAAAAAGAATGGTAAGTGGAGAGTGTGTGTGGACTATAGAGCCCTGAATAAGGAAACACAGAAGGATCATTTCCCTCTGCCATTTATTGATCAGGTTTTAGATAACTTAGCTGGAAAAAAATATTTTTCTTTCCTAGATGGATTCAGTGGCTATAACCAGATGCAAATTGCCCCACAAGACCAAGATAAGACCACCTTTACCAACCCTTGGGGAACATTTTCTTACAAGGTTCTCCCATTTGGCTTGTGTAATGCACCAACCACTTTCCAGAGAGCTGTGATTGGCATTTTCTCTGATATGGTGAATGACTGTATGGAAATATTCATGGATGACTTTAGACCTTATGGGACTAATTTCGAAGACGCTTTGTCTAATCTGGAAAAAGTGCTCAAAAGATGTAAACATTCTCATCTTTCTTTAAGTACATAAAAGTGCCATATGATGATGCACGAAGGGGTAGTGTTGGGACACTTCATCTCTTATGCAGGGATTCAGGTAGATCCAACCAAAATCTAGGTAATTTTGGACATTCCAACTCCATCAACTCAGAAAGAGGTAAGAATTTTTTTAGGGCACGCCAGGTATTACAGGAGATTCATTAAAAATTTCTCTAAACTTGCCTCTCCATTTTTTTTCTTACTAACAAAAGATGTTAACTTTCGTTGGACTGACGACTGTGAATTGTCCTTTGTAGATCTTAAACAAAGATTGTCTACAACTCCCATCTTGAGAGGGCCTAATTGGGCTCTACCTTTTCAAATTTCTTCAGATGCCTCAGACACTGCAATTGGTGCAGTACTAGGGCAACAGGAGGACAAAGAACCCTACGCTATCTACTATATCAGCAAGAACATGGCTCCTGTTGAGTTAAATTACACAGTTAGTGAAAGAGAATTCTTGGCAGTAGTATATGCAATCAATAAATTCAGGCATTATATAACTGGTTACCCAACTTTTATTCATACTGATCATACAACCATTAAATATCTAATGAATAAACCTATTAATAATGCCCGAGTGACAAGATGGTTGTTACTACTGCAAGAATTGGACATCACTATAGTGGATAGACCAGGAAAGGAAAATGTGGTTGCTAATTTTCTCTCGAGATTACATATAAATGATGATAATTCACCTGTACATGATTCCTTTCCTGATGAACATTTGTTTGCAGTATCTGCTCACTCACCTTGGTATGCAAACATTGCTAATTATTTGGTTGTAGGGAAGGTACCTCCACATCTATCTCCTCGACAAAGAAGGAAAATTATTCAAAAGAGTGCTAGGTACAGTTGAATAGGAGGATACCTCTTCTACACAGGCCTGGACCAAGAAATTAGGATATGTGTGAGGGATGATGAGGTTTATGATCTGCTGAAAGCTTGCCATGATGGCCCTTGTGGGGGTCATTTTGTTGATAAAAGAACTGGGCATAAAATTTTAAGGATGGGTTATTATTGGCCCAACATATTTCAAGATGCCAAGAAGTATTTCCAAACTTGTGACAGTTGCCAATGCATGGGTCAACCAACTCATAGAGATGATATGCCGCTCCAGTCTCACGTAGTGTTAGAGCCTTTTGAAAGATGGGCCATGGATTTTGTAGGACCCATTCACCCACCTTCCAATTAGAAATTCTATATATTGGTCTATATATATTACTTGACCAAGTGGGTGGAGGCAAACACACTTATCAAAGCATCAGAAGAGGTTGTCTTAGCATTCTTGTTTGAAGATATATTTGTTAGGTTTGGCATTCCCAGAGAATTGGTCACTGATGGAGGAATCCCTTTCACATCACATAAATTTGAATCTCTACTCAGTAAATATCATGTTTTACATAGAATAGCTTCTCCATACCATCCACAAGGCAATGGCTAAGTGGAAAGTACCAACAAAGTTATCGAAACCATTCTTACTAAAACAGTGAGAGAAAATCCTAGGGATTGGTCTGACAGACTGCATGAAGCTCTCTAGTCTTACCGAACTACTTGGAGGAGCACAACTGGTTTTTCTCCTTACGAGATGGTATATGGAAAAAGCCCTGTTTTTCCCATTGAATTCGAAATCAAAACCTTAAGAACTGCATCATCAGTCAATCTCGACTTGACTATGGCACATAAAGCCAGATTGCAGCAGCTCAATGAGCTTGATGAAAACTGTTTGGACTCCATCCATAAAACCACAGTGATTCAACAACAAAGAACAAAATGGCATGACCGAGTCATTAAGAAGAAATTATTCCAGAAAGGAGATTGGGCTCTGTTGTATGATTCACACTTTAAGGAATTTCAAGGTAAGTTGCGTACATGATGGCTAGGGCCTTATGAGGTAGACACTGTCTTTCCCAATGGGACATTCCAGTTGATTAGTATTGATGGATCCAATACACACTTACATGCAAATGGTCATCGCTTGCATCTGTATCAACGTCCACTGTCCAAGACATAATTCAAAACTAGTTGTACAGCTGATACAGATTATCAAATCTTAAACGAAAAGGAGCTTTTTCCTTCCCCTTCTGAACTTTAGGACTTCTTTTTCTCAGACTTTGTATATAAATAATCTCAGCAAAATTCGCACTTCTCTGTTTTTAGTTGAAATTTTTCTATTTTCTTTACTATGCTAATAAAGCTTTGAAAGGTATCAGGCAATTATGTGTGTTCAGGTAGATTGAGGAATAGAAGGAAACGATGAGTTCATGGAAGTTGAAAAACTTCCTAGAAATGAAGTAAGGTAGCGTTTGGCCGATTTCAATGTGGTTACACCTTCTTCCGATAAATTGGCTGATTTCAATGCTGTTACACCTTCTTTCGATAAATTGGTCTATTTCAATGCTGTTACACCTTCTTCCGATAAGTTGGCCGATTTCAACGCTGTTACACCTTCTTCCAATAAATTGGCCGATTTCAATGTTGTTACACCTTCTTCCAATAAATTGGCCAATTTCAATGCTGTTACACCTTCTTCCGATAAGTTGGCTGATTTCAATGCTGTTACACCTTCTTCCGATAAATTGGCCGATTTCAATTCTATTACACCTTCTTCTGATAAATTGGCTGATTTCAATGCTGTTATACCTTCTTCCGATAAGTTGGCCGATTTCAATACTGTTACACCTTCTTTCGATAAGTTGGCCAATTTTAATGCTATTACACCTACCTCCAACATTTTTGAAAAAGAACCTACTGATACACTAATTACTGTTGTTCTTTCTTGCCACTTTACTCTTTCTTTTTTCCAATGTTGTGGCTCCATCCCTCCAATATTTTATGCAATAGCACCACTGATTAGACAATACTGATGCTCTCTATCTGAAAGTGTTGCTTCATTATGACTTGACTTCACATTCGGCGATTTCCAGTTGGCTAACTACAGTAAGGACTACTTCTCTACACAAGCTGTCATTTCTCTCACGATCCTTCATCATGCCAACTATTACGTGCCATTCTGACGATGGTTGGATTGTGCGGTTACTCCGACAGGTCGTTATGTGCAGTAAGATTTGAGGTACGTGATTAATCCTACGTGTTAAAGTAATGAAGATATAAAAGCATGATTTCCTATTTACTAACTGGTTAAACCTAGAGCCAATCCGCTTAGTTGGGGGGGGGAAACGTAAATCTAGTTGTTCATTCCGAATTTTATACACACCTCCACCACCTTTCCACCCACACTTATTTTAACTAAGACACTGTATTCTTTCTACAAACCACGTTCAAGCTTATTGCGTCTTTGATTTAGGTGATAGTTTCTCCTCCTACATGCCTGTTAGACTCTCAAGAAACATCATGGGAGGATCAACTGTGAGATATGAACCCACAACTCTGGATAGTTTGCTGCTACACCCAGAGGCCTACCAAATATTTCTTTAGGCCGGCTGGATATCATATTTTAAGAAGTTTAAAGAGTTTAGTGAGGACGAGGTATTGGAGTTTAGTCAAAATCTTACTGAAGGGTATTCAATGGTGAATGGGGTAAGGATTCCAGTAACAGAAGCAAGCATTGTTGCTGTCACAGGGTTGCCAAGAACAGGAGACCGATGGTTTAACAAAAAAACACATCTCCCGGATGCACAAAAGGGGTTCCTTGTCAACACTAAGCGAGTTCAGACCAAGGGCAGAGGTGTAGACGTCAATTCCTTACCAGAGCCATGGGGGAAAGTCACAAAATTTCTAAAAAGGTACATTACCTGTGAAGGCCGATACCAAGTTGTTTATTTTTCTAATTTCATCTTATTATCACATCTGCGACATCAGAAATTGATAAACATTCCTTATTTTCTCCTACATTCATTGCATAACATGGACCATTTTGTAAAAAAATCCAAGAGCCCCAAGAATTATGTTTCTAATCACAGACTCATCGACCTATTAATTCGCAGAGCTATGGGCATTTCCAATAACCCATTACCTGCTGTAGCAGACCAGCCACAGTTTGTAAATTCAGAAATAATTGTACCAGTCCTTGAAAATGCAACCCATGGACCTCTTCCAGAGCCTCTACCCTCGGTTGCAATAGTAGTCAAAACCCCTATTGTCGCTATCCGTAAGACGACTCAGAAAAGAAACCATATAACCCAAAGACATCCTGGCACCATACAGACAAGCCTCAATGACTTTTCATTACAACAACTTGTAGCTGTGGACAAACAAACAGATGAAGAGACAACCGCTCGACCACAATCACAACACTTGGCTGCTACACTGATTATTGAAATCCTACCCCCTGCCTCTGACAAGAAAACCCCTGCTCTTACCTCTGCATTACCTAAAAATCGAACAAGGATAACACATTCCACTATAACATCAAGACCACTTACCCCCTCTGCTGTAGCACCAACAATCACACAAAACACTCCTATTGCTGCTGCAGCCAATCAAGCACCTACTATCATTACTTATGCAACTTCACAGAAAAGGAAACACCCATTCAAAGGAAAACCTCGGAGAAGCCTTGACCAAATTGGATCAACAACAAATCAAATCCCTCTGGCTACTGCGATAGAGAATTCTATAGTGGTATGAATACAAGGTTTTACTTTATGCCCAGAACTGCAAGAAACTATCTTCTCCTTTCAAAATGAATGTACTCAATTTGCAACAGAATCATCGGTGCTGCCTGATGATTCTGCGCATCCTATGTCCATTGACGATATCTAGATCATCGCAGACCCCAATATACCAGAATATCCTCCTTGTGTGCTTGAGGAAGAACACCTTGTTCCTCCTCCAGCAACAAAGAAGAAAACCACTACTTTCGTTTCTACTTTACCCAGGAGAAAAACCAGGTCCACCAGGTTTTCCGAAGCTACAATTGGAAGGAAAGATATGGAGCAGGACGTTCCTATTCTTCGTCCACTATCCCCAATGGTTGATGCAGGGACAGTTCCACAAGAATGCACTGTGCACGTTGAGACCGATCCACAAGAACCAATCCTGACAGATACAACTGTTACAGAAGAACCATCTGCTCCACAGAAGATTGTCCCACCAGAGCCAGTAATATTAGAACCAACTTTCCATGTTGAGACTGCTCCACAAGAACCAGTCGTGACAGCCACAACTGTTACACAAGAACCAGCTCCACAACATGTTGAGGATGTGCCACTTGCCCAATTATTTTCCCAAATAGAGAAAAAGATCAAGAATACAGAAAATTCCAAGATCTTTGCACTAATAACAGAAAATAATAACCTCAAAGTAGAGTTAAAGACCCTGAAAAAGGAAGTGGCAGCTGCTCAATAGAAGAATCCAGAAGGTATAACCTTGGACATCCTAGCACTAACAAAAGCTATTATGGGAAGAGACAAAGAACTCATGTGTTTTGAGTGTGGCAACATTTACTATGAGGCAGGATATGACGTAGTCAAAGTTCCAGTCGCTACCAGACCAACAAATGTATCAATCAAGATTGAACATGGACTTCCTACTACACAAAAATAAGTAAAACAGGGGAGATCTCAACGTCATAAATCAGCTCCTAGTATACCAGAAGCTTGCAAACAAGAACCTTTGTTTCCTTCACTAGTTGTTACTTGAGCAACTCAAACTGATTCTGTTCTCAAGAATAAAGAAACCCAAACAGATTTTTGACACAACAGATTTTCTTTTTGACACAACATTCTTCATTACCGACACTTATAAATTTCTCTTAACAATTTTGCACAGGAGGAGATACTAGTCTACTTCAGTTACAAAGTAAGGTTTGAATGTGTTTTGCATGAGGACATGCAATTTCTTCAGTTGGGGGGTATGTTAGGACCCTGAAATGTCCCTTTTTCACTACACCTTTT
The DNA here is from genome assembly GCA_032191745.1 of Picea mariana. NCBI lineage: Eukaryota > Viridiplantae > Streptophyta > Pinopsida > Pinales > Pinaceae > Picea > Picea mariana. The sequence continues at coordinate 34,126 of JASDQU010027851.1, read as the reverse complement.
GATCATTCAACCTTCTCATTCCTAAGATAAATGACTATTATAATGAGCACCAAGACCCTTTTTCCCAAGGTATGAACTATTCATCTTTCTTTTATGTTTTCATTTACTTAGCATGTTTGATTGATAATGTTCACATATTTTACCCATGAAATGATTTAACTAATGATCAAAATGTTAGAACATCCCACTTCGAGAAACTCGCTATTGTTACAGCTATGCACCAATCCTGGAAGTTGTTACATGACTTCTGCAACGGATGCCCATCAATCCTGGAAGTTGTTACACAACTGCTACGATAGAAGCCTATTAATCTCAGAAGCTATTACAACAGACACCACCAGTCCTGTTGTGATACTACTGCTGCAACACCTGATGATTAGAATGCTGGCTCACGATGTTGATGAAGGAGAATTCAAGATTTTGTATTAATGATATCTAATGAACAACCTGAGAATCGGGGATTCTCAAGACTGTTCTATTTTTGAACATTGAACGACTCTGACTTTAAATAGCAGAGCTTTTGTAATGTAAATTTTGTTAGTCTTTTTCCTTGAACTGAAGAAAGTAGAGATTATTGTACACAAACATCTTTTTGGAAATTAAATGAAGAAGTGGATTGAATTTCTTTAGCAGACTATAACCTATCTCTTTGAGTGGATTCAATGAGAAGGAAAGGGCCCACCTTCCTCACCGATTCCCCTCTATTTCGAATCCTAGATTTAGTCATTTTCATTGCAAATGGTTTAACTGTTAGATATTTCTGAATACAATTGTTGTTATAGTTTAGTTCCTTCTTGGTAAATGCGCATAAACTTGTCTCATGAGAATTAGAAGTCAGTTGCTGAACATGGATGGAGAACTGCTTTTTCTTTTTCTGCATTAGGTTAAAATCTTGTTTTGGAGAATTAAAAGTGTGAAGTATCTTCTTGCAATAAGTAGATTTTCCTTCTGCAATAGTATAGAATTTCTTCCTGCAAAAGTAAATTAGAAAGTTAGATTACAGTAGGCAATTCATGGTTTTTGTATATTCATCAGTTTAGATTGCAATTATGATTTTAAGTCTGTAGCACTCCAGCTGTATCAGCACAATTGTGTTAGCGATAATGTTTGTTTGTTTTGTTAAAAAAGAACTTCCCTACTACAATTAGATTAGAGATGCTTTCATAACCTAGCATAGACTACAAAATTATCTTGAAATAACAAACTTCCCTGGGTTGACAATTTATATTGAACACTTTGATTTTCCATTCAATTAGACAATTAAAGTGCCCAACAGAGGGTCATACATGTCTTCTTTAGGTGTTTATTTCTGGATCTGAGGTAGAGTGCCATCATCAACTCCTGTCTTTACTCCTCCTCGAGTAACAATATTGAGGTTGGGTAATTTTCCCTTACTAACTCCCTTGATTTCTGGATTGATGAGGTTAGTTCCTCGTTGTCATACCCTATCTTCCCATTTTGCAATTAATTCTGGGTAGTCTTCAGTTACGTGCCCATTGGTTCTGAAGTGAGAGCACCATGGCCACCTCAGATGAGGAAAATATCTAGCCATGTGGCCTTGCTCATCACAATTATAAAATCTTCTTGGCCCTCTTCCTCGAGTTCTTCCTCCACTAAAGTCTCCTCCGACTCCACCTCCTAGACCTCTTCTCAGTCCCTGAGAGTTTTCATTAACCCTAAATGTTGTTCGGTCCAACTTGTCTGCAAGTGCATCCAACACTCTGCATTGGTTGGTAGTATGTGTGGTATATGCACAGAACTCATAGTGTACTGTATTTGGAACTGTCGAATATTTATGCATAATGGGGCACTATCTTGGCCCATGCCCATGGATTCAACAAATATCACAATACTCAACTGCTGGTGCTACTTGGATCCCTGGAAAGGAATGATATGGGGTGGGGTTATGGAATGGTATGTTTGTATATACTTGCGCAACTCCTTTCGTGGGTCCTGGTGAAGGTCCCATCAGATTCTGAGGAGGTACCGTTCTCCTCATTTGTGGACATTCATTCACTAGATGTACTTCTATATAACATCTGGTGAACCATACCTGTGGACATCCTGGTATAGGTATTGTCAGTTATTGAATATTTTCTGTAAGCGCTGATATTTTCCCTCATAGTTGCACCAAGTTCACATCTTCTGGGGGTTTGGTGACTCTCGGGATCCTAGGGTATCCTGCCATGGCTTCAATCTTCATTGATTTTTCTAAGGCGTCTTTCAAAGTGGCTATCCGCTGTTGCGTTAGTGAAATCCAGGTCAGAGGTAGAAATCCCTGAATGTACCATTCCATTTGATGTTCCTCATGGATTGGATGTGCTAACCCCCCTATAACATATTTGAACTTCTGGTTGTACTCCCAGGCTACTTCACCTTCCCTTTGTTGAATCTCATGCAACTCAGACAGAGCCTGTTGTTCTGACTACGATAGTTTAAACTTTGCTATGAACCTTGTCTGTACCTAGCCAAGTGTGAACGCTTGACCTTGCATTCCTGACACTCCTGGCTCAATGATATTCATGTACCACTTGAGAGAGACACCTCTCAAGGTAGTCTAGAACTCAACCAACTTATTCGCATCCAAATTCCCTCTGGATCTCCAGATTGCTTCGCACAAGAACCAGTGCTACTCAACATATTCATCTCCCTTACCCCAAAATTCTGTGTATCGGGAAATTAAACCTCCCACATGACCAGCCATTGCTAATCTTGGTGCTCTTATCAAAATGAAACCTAACGATCATGCTTGTTATCTACTAGGGGATCCAAATATCCTCCCTATACTCGCACTTTCTGGCTGCGAATGACTAACTAATTGTACTGGAACAAAACTAGCATGAGAAGGTAGTACCGAACTTACCACTTATATAGAATACACTTGGGGTATGAGTGATTTGGGGCTAGCCCCACTATCTTCGGGGTGGTTTTCTTTGATCTGGGGGGTCTCTTTTTCTTCCACTGGAGCGGTCTCTTCAGCCGGATCCCCGATATTTTTTGTCATCGGGGTTGAATCTTCTCTTCCTTATTCAATATTCATGTCAGCTTCCTCCTCTCTTACATCTACACCTTCTCCTTCTTGTCCAACCTATGGGGGACTTATTTCTCTCTGCGCTTATCTCTCACTTAATATTTGATTGCCTAGTCTTTTCTGTCTTCTCATCTTCTGCAACTCTTCCATCTATCTTTCCTCTACTTCTTCTAGTCTGACTTGTTTCTGCAATTTCTCGGACTATCTTGTTGCTTTATTGATCTTTCCTTGCCACTAGTTCTCTACTATGGCATTTCTTTTCAAGGCTCACTCGTCTCTTGAGTCCATTTCTTTCTATTCCCCCCCCCCATTTTTCAAAGAACCATTCCCCTCTCTCAGGCCATGACTCTACCCCAGCCTCGCCCTACCCCAAGCAAGGGTGTTTACGCCGCCATATCATCCAGGGACATAGTCAAAATCCCCTCTTCCATCAAGAAAACATTAATCCACAGGGGGATATCTATCAACAGTCTTCCCCTTGCATATTTCTTGAAATTCTCCTCTAATCGTGAAAAATATTGGTGGTTCTTAGCTGAAAACTTGATAATGTATCCTTCCAATGTGGTATTAACCCATAAATAAATTGCTCGTGTGACTGGACGATCCAGCCGATGAAGTGCCGCAATATTTTCTGTTTCTGAAGTATAGATCCTCTTGACTCATTCTTGGAACTTTGGATATTCTTGGAGCCTATTTATCCAGTGGAAAATTTCTTCCGGGAACTTAACCCATAATATCTCATACTAGTCACTCGATCTTTCTGAGTAAAATACTTCTTCACGAGTATCTTCCACATATTTTCCCCTCAGCTCCTCTTATTTCCATATGAAGGCATCATAGTTTCTTTCCCACCATTGGTCAATATTAGATCTATGAATCCGCGGAAGCATCCTCCCTACAGGTTCCATTTTAACGTAGGTCCTGACAACAGAACCATTTTGTTGGTGCAAGTTTGATCAGACCAGGGTCCTTCTCAGGTTACCAACAAAAGGTACCGAGTAGTCTAGAGCACTGGCATTTTCATCTCCTCCAAAGAGAAGAAGTATCACCCGAAGTGCTGCTGAGACAAATAAATAGGGAAGAGCAAGGAAANTACTTCTTCTCTTTGGAGGAGAAGTATCACCCGAAGTGCTGCTGAGACAAATAAATAGGGAAGAGCAAGGAAAAGACTTAGGAGGATTCACAAAACCTTCAAGATTCATCCTGATCTTGTGCAAGACACCTAACTATCAAACATATATGAACTCACATGTGAAATAAATGAACCTACTTATGTTGCGAAAAGGAATTTAAACACAGAGCCATCATGTGGAACTTATAAACCATAAAGAAGTACTATAGCGCATGAGTAAAACACAGTAAGACGTAACATATTTTGAAAATTTAGATCCTTCTTCATATTATCTTTAAAATATTTTTTCATTTACAAGCTCAGATACACACAGTAGTTCTCTATTATAGAATCTTGGCCTTGGACTCATATCGCAGAGCTCTAACTCTCAAAATGGTGTACCTATTACATTACCGACTCAAAACTCTGACCTTTCAGCTACATACAATAACTATGAAATCAACCTAACAGTAAGATAAAGATAGAAATGAATGCAATCGCAATTCAGTCGAACCAACAACTAACCCCTTTACAACCATAATTCTCCCTATATATAAGCTAAGTTGTGTCTTCTATCTTGGTTCGCATGCTTTCTTGCTCTATTGCAACCGCTTTTGCTTTGTTGGCATTGCGCTATCCTTTTCACAACTGATTTCTGTTTCTTTTTCTTTCTCTGTTGTCCAACTTCTTTGAATCTTGCGCATAGGGTTCTCGGCCAAAACTTGCGCAATTCCTTATCCCAAAAACGAAGAGCCCAACACTCCCAAGCTTCTCCCGTATATTTATAGTTATCTTCCAAGAACGCTTCCCAATCTTGTCTCTTCCACCAGTTGGAGTTTTGAGGGGGGATATTTCAAGGGGGGTCGATACTCGACAATATCTCTGACTCCTTTATCTAAGAGGAATTCATGCAACAAAGAGGGGATGGTGAAAAGAAATCTGTTGTGCAATTCCATATTGAATTTTTTCTTAATGGATTGAATTGAATCTCTATATTCAACTTCTTGATCTTCGATGTAATCTTTGACAATTCTATCAACCCACTCATTTAAGTTTTCTCTTCCTCCATTTATGATCTTGTGCATCAACTGCTCATCGGAAGTGGGTCATCGCATTAGGTTGATTGAGATATGTGAATAATGCTTCTTGAATGGTTTCCAAAAATTGTTCATGAGTTTTTGAGAAAAATTGAGTGCGTGCTTCAATGAGCGTCAATTGATTTCTTCTTGTATAATTTTTTATGTAATTGATAATATTACACTCCCACCATTTGTGTGTGTCTTCCGAAGTTAGCATATATGTGCATTTTTTTGTGCATGCCTGAGTTTAGAACTACCAAAAAAAAAACCAAGGTTGTAGTCTAGGGGAAAGTAGGAGAAGGTTTCCAACAGATCCTTACACAAAGAATTATACACTACAATATTATATACAAGAGCACACAAACATATAGAATAACATACACAAATGGGGGAGAACCATCAATAACTGTTATTATATATGAGTCCAAAACAACCTCTTTCTTTCCATTACATGATAATGTGTATATATATGTGTGTGTGTGTGTGTGTGTGTGATATATAGTTATCATTCAATTACATTTCTTAACTAGCTGGTTGACGCTAAGTATATGTTCTACTGACTTCCTAACTGAATATTGTAGTCAACAAGTGGGTCTAGTTGGTGGGGCCGACTAGCCCCTACAATTGAAGGTTTGGTTGAACCAGAAGAAATATATTGAAACAATTTTGAAATGTTTCAACATGCAAGATTGCAAACCTATAAAGGTGCCAATTTTTGTGGGAGAAATACTAACTGTTGAATAATGTCCAAAGATACAGGAAGAAATAGAGGATATGGCATGTGYCCGCTATGAAAACGATGTTGGTAGTATAATGTATGTGATGGTATGCACTCGACYAGACATTTCCCATGCAATGGGAGTGTTGAGAAGATACATGTCGACACYTGGAAAGGAGMAATGGACAACTTTCAAGAGAGTATTCAAGTATTTGTGTGGCACAAAAGACTATGCTATATGCTACCAAGGAAAACCTGGAGGTGAAAGTGAAGTAAATGTACATGGCTTTTGTTGAGGAAAAKATATGAATTGATCTTACTCAAGCATTTTCAGACTTTACTTGGCTAAAKTAAAGTAGAAGAGAATATCACCCTATATTTATAGCCAACAAAATATATATCCTAACTCACAAGTATTAATTACAAGTGCTTAGGCTAGTCTTTTATCAACAAAAAGCTTGCTGGAAATTCACTTTTTATATATTTTTTTGAACATATCAGTTGCTGAAATAAATGTAAGAACACAAGTGAAGACACCAAGATGATAATAAATACAATTGAGACATAAAGCAATCCTTTATTTCATTCCAATTCACCAAAGAGACATTTTCTTTACAAAATCTCATACATAAATCTTGGACCAAAGTCAAACTTAGACATCCCTGATGGAACATACAAAAGGACCTATGACAAAAAACCAAAACTGAACTCTAAAAGCTGGATCAGCTTGCCACAGATTGTTGCCCACTCGACTCTACACAATATCCTTTGTCAGTCATGAAAACTAATTCACAAACAGACAAGTCTACACAGACTATCAAAGATAGATCAACACCTATGAAGAACAAGTGTCTGAATGATTTGATTCAGCCTTGAATATTGTTGTCTACAATAAGACCCCTCTATCATAAAAGATAATTATTCTATGATGAATATATGAATGAATGAAAACTGAATTATCTCAACACAAACTCAAAGATAAAACCTTAACATTCTTCTACTTCTATCCTCCTCTTGTTCCTCCCCTTACTTCTGCTTTTAACAAATTAGAATTGGTTGAAGTAGTTGAACCAACTTATTAGTTAAGATAACTAAAGACTCAACTAACTTTAGTTAGGGGGGAGGGGGGGGAAGTAATAATCATAATAGGGTCATAAATAAATAATAACTTGTAGGTGGGAGCCCTTGTGACTCCCTTTAGTTCATAACAATCATAAAAACTATAACATAATCCATTTGTTAAGAAAACACAACACCTTGTGCATCCCCTCAACATATTTACTTTTGGCAATTTTAGCTCATAAAATTTGAAAATATTTCAAAATAATATCGATATATCCAAAATAAAACATGTTGTCCAAAATCCATGAAGTCAACTGTCATAAAACAATAGATAACATAAAATTCAAAAGCCATATTTTACAGTCTGTGATGCAACCCTTCCTTGGTTGCTGCTGCCACCTCTTGATTTTCCCAAATTCACCTTGGTTTGGGCAGAGCCTTTAGGCTTTATCTCACTGATCACATGGGAGAAATCGTCCCTCAAATGCATCTGTGAAGACACAGATTTGTTGGAGTCATCGAAGGGTGAGGAAGGGGCAGCAATAACTTTACCTTTATCAAATGCATGGTGGGATTCAGACTTCAATCTCTTGCTAGCATGGGATGATTGCATTGGTGAGTGGTTAGGGGCAACTTGGAAAATGGGGTTCAAAGGTGGAGGAGCAGGAAAAGTCAAGTTGGGCCAGCCACGATGTTGGGAGATTGCTAAGTGAACAATCTCCTGCCACCCATCATTTTTAGGGACTTCAGGCTATAAAGAGACTTGAGGAGGCACAAGTATGCTGAGGGCTTGAGGGGCTTGGAAAAGAGGCCTTTCAGGGCTAGGTTGGAATATTCCCTACCCAATTGAATTAAAGAATCCAACATGAAACAATTGGCCAAGATATTCTGAATCAACATCAAAATGTATAGAGAACCTAGGCCTTCTTGGGCTTCGGTTCCAGTTACCTCTACCTTTGTTTCCTTGGCCATGGCTTCCCCGACTAAAAAATCTCACCCTGCATATGTTAACAATTAGAAAATAGTCTTTTAAATAACCATGCATGGAAAATCCTTAAAAATACAAAATAGATTTGGCTCAGAATGTATCAGGCTCATGCAATCCAATCCATACAAATTGTTCTAACATTAATCAATGAGCAGGGGGGTGAAACAGTGTTCTGGGATATGTGAGGGGTTTGTAATGTGCGAAAATATGATACAATGAAAGGGGAGAAGAAATGGTCACTGCTCAATGACAACAACAATCAACTGTAAATCAGCCCAATAAACCTTACTGCAATCCACTCAAGACACTAACACTTCATCCACTTAACACAAAAATTCTCTTGGCTGTAATCAATATCAGAACAGGGAGTGAACAAAATGAATATGGGATATGTGAGGGGTTTCAATTAGCAGAAAATGAGATAATGAGATAAGGGGAAAAAATGTTTACTATTCATGAGATTAATCAAGCAATCCATAACATATTTTGTAGTAATAAAAATATGCATCAACCAACAATCAGATGACTGAGTCATAATTCCTACTTATTTGCCTAATTTCACTATCCATTAATATCCAACATAGTACCATTACAAAACAAAAGTATTTCACACAATTTGTAAGAGGTCCTGTTCCCTTTATTCACATACTCTACATTTTATAACAGTCAACAACATCACCCATTCCCAATCTGTAATCATTAACATCCACCATTGCCATCCAATCCACATCTATATTTAAAAGTAGTGTTTCCAAAATAATAATGAAATCACTATTTCTGTAATAGAGCCAATCAAGATCTGTAATAATATTTGTTCCCATATATATAAGCAGTAGAAAGATCAAAATAATAAAAACCTCACATGCCACGCCTGAAATGACAATTGCCTATAGAACCAACAGTCATCATTTAGACACAGGCTATGTAGGAGTAAATGTCCAAGGCAATGTAACCATGCCACTGTAAAACAAAACATCTCAATGCGACTAAAGAGCCGAGCCAAATACCCGACACGACTGTCATCAACATTGGTCAATTTCAATAAATAACATGCTTAAAAAATCTGAGGGTATCATTGAGTATAAAACAAACTACCCATACTAAACATAGAGCGCAACCAACCAAACTCCACAATACACCATTTCCACGTGTCACAACAAACACACAGTCATGCCAATAACACAACATATCATGCTGGGGCTGTGTGCATAAATAAGTGGTTGGTTAATTTAAGTGGCATAATGATTCAATCAAAACCATGCGTACCCAGGCCTATCAACCAACAACACGGGATTCCATGGATATGCCTTCTATAGTTAACCAGTTGATTGTCATTCGGCCCCAGGGGGAAACATAGTTGTCACGCCCAACGTTTAATTTGAAAAACAACATACACAGAAAGCGACCTGTGTGAGCAACCCTAATCATTCGTGACCAATGTCAACCATCAACCAAATCACCATAAGTGCCAAACTAGTGACTGTACATCAACCAACAATTTTCCATTTCGGTAAAAAAAATCAATCAATAAAAAAAGCCGTGGTATCTGTGCATGCCCACGCATCTAATCGAAATAGGCAGAGACCCTTCCATTAAAAAACAACTGAGTTTCTTTGACATTAGGCGGGTGATTGTGAACTTTTATAAGTGAAAATTGGCAATGTAAGGCTCACGTTATTATCACAGAGGCAGTGACGAAAATATATACCAGCACAACTGCTATACGACCAGCGGGTGAGCCCGCATTCGAAGTAATAGACCACAATAATAAAGAACAACTTAATAGTCTTGACAGTCTCCCTATGCAGCTCCAGTCTGGAGGGTTGAGGGTTTTCACAATAGCCGTCACAGGAGGAAAGGCACCAACTATAGACAGTCTCCCTATGCAGCTCTAGTCTGGAGGGTTGAGGGTTTTCACAATAGCCGTCACAGGAGGAAAGGCACCAACTATAGTGAAACTTCGAGGCCAAAGGCGTACGCACAAGGAGGACTATGATTTGCTTGTGAACGAGAGGCAGTTCCTTGACAGGGTAGAAACAAAAAATAAGGCTCTAGTTAAACCCAAGAATCGTGAAGACAACCATCCAACCACGATTTAAAAAACATTTAACCAAACACAGTGGTAACAAAAATATATCACCCAAGAATACCACCAACTCTGATGAACTCAAAACAATTATAACCAGAACCATCCATTTTCCATTCAAAACCAAAATTCCACACAGTTGTAGCACTCAGGACAAACACAAACCCACACAACTGAGCCAAAATTATTTCGTAACCAGAGTGAAGTCAAGAATGGAAAAAAGAGACATACCTGTTACTCGAAATCCTTAAGACAGGAGGTGGCTGAGCAGTTTCACCCTGCCAAAAATTTGGAGCACGAACACAACAACAAGATCAAACAATAGTCCAACTAGGGTGGCAACCAATGGGAAGGGTAAAGGTGATGTGCAGTAAATGCACATTGCCTCCACCCATATCTCATTTACTCCACATTACATGCCAACGAGTCCCCCATTAACACCATTAATCAACCCTTGCATCAAGAACATTAAGATATTTAAACCATAGCATAATCCAAGTTTCGTATAACAATTCAACCATTTGCATTGTTACTTTGCCAAATGTGCTACCCATATTTACATTCCCAATATAACTCAAATAAATCGCTTGAACACTATACAATCTAAACAATCATGTATAGAATCATCACCAATAGTGTGATCAACCTCAACTTGAAACATAACATAATCACCATACATATAGAATATATAAAATCGCAAGCCATTACTTCCATGCACCACCAAAATTTCCACCATATGCATATAAAATGTATTTTAACACAATTTCATAGCCATTTCCTTGTTAGCTAGGACTTAATTATCAATAAGTATTTTCATGCATGTAGTATTGCAGAACTAGGTCTCTTTTGCATCAGATATAGTACTTTTCTCTTTCTCAAAACTGCTTTTCTACAATTTTCACTAACATATTTTTTATGCAGGTGTAATAAGAACAAACCGTAATGATATTGATGAATAGCATATGATGTAGTAGCGTAAGCAACCAACATTTCATAAGCTCATTTATAACCAATAACACAAGATCTTCATTAACCATGTGTCACACATCGTCTCAACATCAAAATGCATAGATCTGCTCTCTAATACTTCAAGGGGGGCCCACCTACCAGTATTATTTAGTTTTAATATAATAGGCTTAAGCAACACTTTGTGGGCAAAACTGCGTTGACGTTTTCAATCGTCAATAGCTTTGTCGATGCTGAATAGGCTTGGGATATGTATTGACAAAGGTCGACCGATGGATATGTGTTCAATATGTTCAGTGGAGCAATCATTTGGATGAGTAAGTGATAGGTGGTCATAGCATTGTCAACAATAGAGGATGACTACATGGCATCCACTCATGGAAGCAAAGTAGTATATATGCAAAGGATGTGTTCAGGGATTGGGTTTGAGAAGAGATCTATGAAGATAAGTTGCAACAATCAAAGTGCGATATTTCTGCAAAAGAACCCAAATTATCATTCCAAGACTAAGAATATTGTTGTACAATACCATTTCAGGAGAGACATGCTAGAAATCAACAAGGTGTTGTTGGAGAAAGAAGACACGTTGTAAAACACAACAAACTCTTTGACCAATTATATGAGTGTTTTGAAGTTCTCTTGGTGCATAGAGGAAATGGGAATTTGTAATATACTAGATATAAAATGTATGCAGAACAGAAATAAAATGCTAGTAATGGTAGAATAACAACAATATAACCAAAACATTCACCACAATAACACCGAAATGATATAAGAATAACAACAGAAATAACACTTTGAATATGAAAGCAATGTTCACGGGCCTCTTTAAGGGGGAAACCTCCAGTTGAGTAGAGATCTATTACAATAATATCCAAGCTAGGGTTCTCATACCCTCGACTCCTATTTATACTAAAAAGAAGCATCTAGAGGAAGATCCTTCTAGAAGCGGAAGCTTCTATTAGGTATTCTTACATCCACCTTATTCTTTTTATTGAAAGGACTTATTAATATTGACCTTTGTTACATCCAAATATATTTTTATACCTATGTGCGGGTTAGGACCCTAACATGTCCCCCCCCTTAAAAACAACCTTGTCCTCAAGGCTTGAGATGAGGAAATTGCTGCAGAATGGTAGCTGGTTCCCAAGTGGCATCTGCTGGAGTTGTATCTTTCCATTGGACTAGCACTTCCTTGATGGTTCTTTGATGTAGGTGACGCTCATGTTGGTCCAAAAATGCTTCTGGTTGTAGCCAAATGGATCCTTCTTTAGCTAACTCTGGAAGGTTGGTTTGAATTTGGCACTTAGCTCCAATTACCTTCTTTAAGCATGAAACATGAAAAACAAGATGTAGCTTCGAATGGTTGGGCAAAGCTAACTGATAGGTGACTTGTCCCACACGCTTGAGCACAGTATAAGGACCATAAAATTTGGGTGCTAGATTCTGACAATGCTTAACCTTGAGGGAAGTTTTCTTGTAAGGTTGCAGTTGAAGAAACACCTGATACCCTTCTGTAAATTGACATTCAGAGCAACCTTGATTTTCTTGTTGCTTCATGTGATTCTATGCCATGACCAAATTCTCTTTGAGGGTATGGAGAATAGCCTCTTGAGCTGTAAGTGTTAGGTCAGCCGCCTAGACCTTCGAGGCACCCGGTAAGTATGAGAGAACTGAAGGTGGCTTCTGTCCATATACCGCTTCAAAAGGAGTCATGCGTGTAGATGTATGGTATGAAGTGTTGTACCACCATTAAGCTAGGGGTAACCATTGAGCCCAATGATTTTTCTTTTCCAAAGAAAAACACCTCAAATATGTTTCCAAACACTTGTTGACAACTTCTGTTTTGCCATCAGTCTGGGGATGATAAGCTGTGCTGAGATCCAATTATGTGCCTTGTATGTTGAATAGTTCTTGCCAAAAATTGCTTGTGAAAGTTGGGTCGCAATAAAAAACAATAGAGTGTGGCATGCCATGAATCTTGAAGACCTAATTCATGAATATTTGAGCCACCATGGATGATGTAAATGGGTGTTGAAGGGTGCATAAATGAGCATACTTGGAAAGGCGATCAACAACCACCATGATGACAGATTTATTTCTCGATTTGGGTAAGCTGGTAATAAAATCCATAGAGATATCCTTCCAAATAGTAGGTGGAATCGAGAGAGGTTGTAGTGTGCCTGACGATTTGACTGTTTCTCCCTTGTTGCATTGACACATGTCACATTCAGCTACAAAATTATGAATGTCCTGTTTCATACCATCCCAGAAAAAGGAACGTTTGACCCTGTCATAGGTTTTGGTGAACCCGGAGTGCCCTGTTGTGGGTGTAGCATGAAGATCAAAAAGTACCATGGATTTAAGCTTTGATTGTTTACTTAAATACAAACAGCCTTTGTATCGAAGTTCTTGATGGAGCCAAGAGTACCTTGGGGAAGCTGGAGCATTGGACTGCAATTGCTAGATCAACTGCGAACTTTTGGGATCTTGTAGCCATTCCTAGCGAATGACTTGGAGCCAATCTGGTACAATGAATGAAAGAGAAAAAATGGATCCTTCATCTTCATATTTTTGGGAAAGTGCATCCGCAACCACATTGTCTTTTCCTTTCTTATAAATGATCTCATAATCATATCCAAAGAGTTTAGTCACCTATTTTTGTTGTTCTGGGGAGGAAATGCGTTGTTCCAGAAAATACTTGAGGCTTTGATGGTCTGTCTTAATTTGGAACCATTGCCCTAATAGATAAGGATGCCATAGATCCATGACATGTAGAATAGCCAACATTTCCTTTTCATAGATGGATTTGCCCAGATTTATTTCAGATAGTTGCTTGCTGTTAAAGGCCAAAGGTCGACCCTCTTGCATAAGGACAACACCAATTCCTTTCCTTGAGGCATCACATTCCAACACAAAGGTCTTTGTGAAATCGGGAAGGGCGAGGACCAGAGTGGTGCACATGGCCATATTCAAGGTTTGAAAAGCTTGAGCAACAGCTAGAGTCCAAGTGAAAGAGTTCTTTTTGAGGAGAGCAGTGAGAGGTGCTGCGATCTTCCCATAATTCTTAACAAACTTGAGATAATACCTTGTTAAGGCTAGAAATCCACGCAAGCTCTTAAGAGTCTTTGGTGAGGCTAGTCTTGCATAGATTCAATCTTTTTAGGATCCACCTTGACACCATCTTTTCCAACCAGATGACCCAAGTATTCTACTTCTGAGGCGCCAAAAGCACATTTAGACTGTTTCAGGAAAATTTGGTGTTGAGAGAGTAGATGGAGAACTCAATCCACATGAGCAAGATGGTCTATCCAATTTTTTCTATAGATGAGGATATCATCAAAGAAAACTAAGACAAAATGGCGGAGAAAAGGACGGAAGACATGATTCATGAGGCTTTGGAAGGTGGAGGGGGCATTACACAAGACAAAGGGCATGACCAAAAACTCATAGTGGCCCTCATGAGTTCTAAAGGAAGTCTTGGGAATATCTTCCTCTTTCATACGTATCTGGTGGTAGCCCAAACGAAGATCCAGTTTAGTGAAGAATTGGGCGCCACTTAATTCATCTAGGAAGTCATCAATGACAGGAATGGGGAATTTGTCTTTGATGGTAGGTTTGTTGAGGGCACAGAAGTCAGGACACATTCACCAAGAACCTTCTTTCTTCAGGACCATGACCATAGGAGACGAACAGGGGCTCGTACTAGGGCAGATAACGCTTGCATTAAGGAGTTCCTGGACCATTTCTCAATTTCATTTTTTTGTGAAAAGGGGTGACGATACAGATGGATATTGGGAGGAAGGCTTCTTGGTACAAGGGGAATGGAATGATCATGAACACCACAGGAAGGAGGGAGGCCTTGGGGAGTGGAAAAGACCAATTTATTTTTAGAAAGGATGGCTTGGAGGTCTTACGGTACCGAGGGTGTCTCTGTTGCTTGTATGGCATGGATTTGGGCGATAACAGCAGAATGACCATTTTTGAGCAACTTTTCCATGCAATGGGAACTAATGATCTCAGGTGAACCGACGGTGATGCCTTGGAACTTANACATTTTCACAACGCCCTCCACATTTAATGGAACCACCATTGGAAATCATGATTTGGAAATTATTGATGGCATGGATGTAGCAATGAGTTTTTTGGGCAATGCGGCAATGAATAAAATTATGGGTGTTGCCACTATCAACCAGAATGATGACCTTCCGATGCTTGATGTAACCAATTAGCTTGGGGGTTTGGGGAGTGGAGAAGCCAGTGAGAGCATTAAGAGAAATGACTGGTTCTACTTTGGGAGGGTCTGAGGGAGGGGTTATGTCAGTGGATTCAAGTGATTCATACATAGAGGGAGTTTCTTCATCTTCTTTCGAAATATGCTCGGAGATGGCCATAAAAATATTTTTTTCTTTACACTTGTGGCCCAGGAAATATTTGTCATCACAGTTATAACAAAGGCCTTTGAGTTGGCATTTAGCCATTTAATCCAGGGTCAATTTTTGGATCTTTAGTGGAGTAGAGGGCGTAGTGGGATTTACTGGTTTAGGGGGAGGGATGAAGGAAGGTTTGCGGTTTTGAGAAGATACAACCTGTTGTGCTTCTTTATCTCTTTTGGTAGCCTCCACCCAAATCTCAGGCCGAGCCATGAGGACATGGGCCTGAATTTCATCCTTGAGGCCACTGATAAAACACTCTTGGAAAAAGGCATCAGACATGCACTCTATTCTAAAAGCCAGGCACTCAAAGGTAGCTATAAATTCTTCCACTGTTCCTAATTGTTTCAGCTTTGTCAAATGGCCCAAATGGTTGGTGTCAGTGTCAAAGCGTTCATAATGCTCTACCACAAATTGTGTCCAAGCAATATACCCTTGACGCAAATTTTTTCTCCATTGCCACCATTGCCAACGTTTTTGATCTAGATGGAGAACATCATACCAGAGTTTGGCCAAGTCATATCTAATGTTGTATAAAGAGAAGTAATGTTCCATTTGGGTTACCCAACCAGTGGGGTCCGAGCCATCAAATTTGGTCACATCCACCCGTGGAAGGCGTAGGTCATGTTGAAAGTTATGGTTCTGCAAGCTATGGGAATGAGAAGAATGGTCACCTTCAATATGTGGGGGTGAGGAAGAGGAAGGGTTATCTGTAGGGATATCTAGTTTGGTGCAGAGTGCCGAAAATACTGATTCAAGCTGGGTGGTGAGGTCTTGTTTGATTTTGCCCATTGAGGACTGCATGGTTGTATTGATGGTGACAACATTGGCACTGAGTTGTTTCACTTCTTGTTGGGTCTCAATGAGACTAGATTGCAAGGTGTTG
>JASDQU010027848.1:736-10852 GCA_032191745.1 Picea mariana | reverse complement strand
AAAGATTGATCCAAGCAGGGTAGAAGCTATCCAATATTTGTCACTCCCTAGATCCAAGAAATAAGTTCAGTTTTTTTTGGGAAAATTAATTTTCTGAGAAGGTTTGTTTCAAATTTTGCTAAGTTGGTAAAATTTATCACAACCATGTTGAGGAAAGGAAATCAAATCAAATGGACCGCTGAATCTTGTAACTCTTTTGACCAAATAAAGAAGGCCTTGACTGAATCACTTGTGCTCATCAGTCCTGACTACTCCAAGGAGTTTCTGATATTTTCTTTTTCCTCATTTAACATAGTAGCAGTTTTTTTATTGCATAAAAACATCGAGGGGTTAGAGCATACCATTTCCTTTTTCAGTAGGGCACTGGGAGATGCTGAAATAAAGTATGACATCATGGAAAAACAAGCCTATGTTTTGGTTAAAGCTCTCAAAGATTTAAGATTTTATGTGCTACATTCAAAATTCATTGCATATGTCCCTTCAACTTCTGTGAAGGAGATCCTCATTCAACCAAACATAGATGAAAGAAGGAGCAAGTGGATTGCCAAAATCCTTGAATTTGATCTTRAAATAAGGCCTACCAAATTGGTTAAAGGTCAAGGTTTAGCTAGGTTGCTGGYTGAATCTAATTATAAATCCYTGGGGGTCAATTTCATCAACAGTTGTTCAGAGGATCAACAAGCTGAGTTCTCTGATGAAGATCCTAAAGTCACACCCCCGTTGGYAGGATGCACTTGGTACAAAGACATTATATTTTTCCTATAGAAGTTACAGCCTCTTGATGGCATGGGAAAGAGCAAGGTAAGAGCTTTGAAGCTCAAACCAATTAAATATTGTCTGATTGATCAAGTTTTATATTGGAAAGACCCCTTAGGAGTGCTTTTGAGATGTCTAGACCCACAGGAAGTCGAAAGGATTATGTATGATTTTCATCACAGTTTTTGTGAGGGGCAACACTTCTGGAGAACCACAGCCTACAAGATTCTTAGGGATGGGTATTTTTGGCCTAGTCTCTTCACTGATGTTTGTGTAAAGATCAGGTCTTGTGTAAAGTGTCAAAAATTCTCTGAAAATCAACAACTCAAGTATTTTCCATTAAAGCATGTGGTAGCTTCAAGACCCTTTCAGCAGTGGGGACTTGATTTTATTGGGGAAATTCATCTTGCTTCAAGTGGTCAGCATAGGTGGATCTTGACTACCACAGACTACTTTAATAAGTGGATAGAAGCTATCCCCACAAGAAATGCTTCCCACAAAGTAATCATTGGTTTTCTTGAGGATATTGTGGCCAGATTTGGTTGTCCAAACAGAATTTTCACTGATAATGCTTCAACTTTTAAGGTTGAATCACTGATTAAGTTTTATGAATAGTTTGGAATCACATTGATTCACTCTACTCCTTACTACCCCCAAGGGAATGGACTGGCAGAGTCCTATAACAAGAGCCTTATTAAGATCATCAAAATATTGTTAGACGACAATAAGAAAGCATGGGATTCAAAGCTTAAATTTTCTCTATGGGTTGACCGAGTGACAACAGAGAGATCTCTTGGTGTCTCTCCTTTCTAGCTTGTGTATGGAGTTGAGGCCATCTTTCCTTATCAACTCTCCTTGCCCGTGGAAAAATTATTCCAATACTACCAGGGAGAACCAGATGATATGATTAGAAGAATAGAGTAGGTGGTAGAAGTGAAGCAGACTAGGGAGCAACTACTAGACAAAGCACATGACCATCAATAGAAGATCAAGAAGGCCTTTGACAAGAAGGTAAACAAAAAGGATTTACAGCTGGGAGATCTAGTACTCAAGTGGGATGCACCTAAACAAGATAAAAGAAAGAACGATTAATTTGAGGCCTTATGGATCAGCCCCTTCAAAATTTCTGAGGTTTTTTCAAATAACACTTACAAGTTGTAGGATTTGGAGGATACTAAAGTTTTTGGTAGCCCTGTAAATGGGCATTTTCTGAAGAAGTTCTTTACTTAAGCCATGAGTGGCTTCACATGTCATTGTAAATATCATTTTTCTTTTGGTTTTGGTTTTTATCAGTGACTCCACATCCCAATACTAAGGCACCGAAACTGCAAAAGGGGTTCTTAGAGCCTCACAGGGAGGTCTCTATCCCCCATGGAGCCTATATGTTAACACAAGGATCTGAAGACTATTTCTTAAAAATCAGGCAGAAATTGAAGTTTACCCTCAATTGCATTATGGTGTAAATCATGTGGCATTCTGCCCATGATTTCCACAGGGAAAACAAAAAGATTGGAGGCCTAAGAAGCTCAAGCACCCTCTCTCCACCTATCACATCTCCCTTCCTGATACCTCCTCTCACCTTTCGACACCTGTCCCACTCACATTCCAATCTCCCTTACACGTCACCTCCTCCCCACCTATCACACCTCCCTTGTTCCTCTGCCACCTCTACCTTTCCCTTGCTACCACAACCTCGTCCTAGCCTTCGCTCCCCCCAATCGCTTCCTTCCACATGGTCGTCACTCACTCGTTGGGCCATGCGATTTTTCACTAAGTACCTCTCTCCACATCACCCCTACGCATACACTATCAGATTTCCACCTGCAAAGCTCATGTTGGTCACAGACAAAGACCATTCATGGCCTTGAGGAGTCAGGATGGACTTACAGAAGTCATTAGCACCATCTGAGAACAATTATGGGTGTCATACCTAGTCTTAATCCCAATGAAGACAATTATTGAATATTGTGGGAAGCAGTTGAGACCTCGCCTCATCCCATAAATGGAAAATGTTGCAGAGAGAAGCCATGAAGGCGCACTTACGATCTGAAGCTTCCTTATGGGCAATTTTTCCTATAAAGAACATAAATATGCTTGGCTCGCATCTGACATCCTGAGGTCTGCACAACCTGACAGAGTGGGCGTCAACTGAAGGCTTTGAAGGAAGTGATCTTATCACATTCCTGGTGGTTGCAACATTTTAGTATATATAGGCAGTTTTGATATTTTGTTAAGGTAAATGGTTGAGCAGTGCTCCCATATTGTAAACTTTTGATGAAGAACACTAGTTCTCTGGTTATGTATTTGTTTTTGAGATATCTTTTTTAATGAAAGTCAGCTTCTTCTCTATCTTATTTGCCTCTGATACTGAGAGATTTCATGTTTGATTGATTCACATGGATTTTTGTAACTGTATTATGATAAATGTTTGATTATAGTACTGTTATGATTTCTTTCAGCTTCCTTGAAATTTGAATCCAAGAGGACCTTGTGTTTAAGTTTCTCCTCCTTAGGCTGCTGGAAAATCTGATGTTCATAGCGGACCTCTACACCTTTCTCACTAAATCTTCCTCCTATTCACCCTTACTCCAACTTATTGACTGAAGTTAATCAAGACCTCACCTACAGGTGCATACCAGTCCAATTTTATGAGTTAAAACGATATCATCTTGAGTTTGCGCCCATTTGACCTCTTTAAAACCAACCTGTGACATAAAACTCTGATGGGTATTGGGCTTACCTCCAACGCAATCTAGAGGTGACTTCTAGTGCTAACATAAATAAATAAATTATTTACCAAGCGAAGTTTAATTTAGCAGACTCAGAATAAGTGTATTGTAGTAAAAAGGAATCTTCAACTTTTCTAAAATAAATTTGATAAATTAATGCAAATGGGTTTACCTAATTTTTGGAGTAAAAAAGGGGGCATTTTGACTATTGAAAATTACAGACATAATTTATTCAAGGTTAGAGAAAGTGATGAAAATTTTGATGAAATGGATATGGTTATTAGAGGACAAACAATAGTTGATAGTTTAATAGATGATTTTTGTTTGTTATGGCAGATTAAAAAAACTATTTTTGACTGCTCAAACATATGACAAATACACTGAATTGGACATTACATATAGGAAAATGGTCCTATATCAATATACTTCGAATGAGGATTGGAAACTTCTATTTCAGTTGATACAAGAATGAGTGATCAAAGCAACAATAGTAATGTTAGGAAATGATTTGGGTAAATCCCAAAGTTGAATGAATTCAATGCTATATTTGTAAATATAGATCTATTGTTGTGATTTTGAAGGCTAAAAAATAGCTCACAATAACCAATTTTGGTTAGAGACATGTTTTGTATAAAATAACAAGAATTAGATGTAAAAGAGGTGGCTTTTTCCTGGGAAAAGAAAAAGATTTTTAATAAAAGCTTAATTTCATAGATTTGGAGTGATTCTTGATTTCATTATTTTAGTTCATGTTCTTTCTAGTTTTCATGTGATTCTAGTGCTTCATAACTTTTCTTTCATATGTATCTGATCCTATAACTGTAACAACTCAGTACGACCACCACTGCTACAACTGTAAAAGGAATTATTAAAGTCACAAATTTCATCAATTATGTTGTTAGTATTAAATGGACGTATGTCTTTTCATTATTCCTTGTGAAGAGTAATGAATTATTCATTTCTATTCATTTTGTATTGATTCTTAGCTCATATATATTTTGTTATAATTTCTACTATCGAAAGTAAAAAAATATTTATTTAAGAAGAATACATTGTTATTCTTTCAATCTCATTTCTTTAAATTCTTCCTTCATTCATTTAAAATTAAGGTTGTCTAAAATATTGAAATCATGCCTCTCAAGATATGATATTCATTTATTAAAAATAAATTATCATCATCTAAGGTAAAGCAGTGCAACACTCTATTTTATAACAAATACATAAAATTAAAATTGATCAAGTGTAAAATGGATGCCTTGGCATAGTTTCGTAGCCAAAAACATCTCAAGGGTTACAACAAAACAAAGCTTAAAACTTTCAAAGTTTGAAGAGGGGGAAACTTGTCAGCAATACCAGGTACAGGAAATCGATTGGAAGTTTAATCTACTTGACAAATACTCATCCAGAATTATCATTTGCAGTAAGTATCCTTTCAAGGTATATGCAGGAACCTAAAGAAAGTCATTGGAATGAAACAAAAAGAGTACTTTGATATCTTCAAGGGACAAAAGATTTTGTATTTGAATACAAAAATATCGAACATTTTAGACTTTTTGGACACTCAAATGCATATTTTGCTAGAGATATTGATGATAGAGCCTCTACATCAGGGTATTTAATGAATATAGGATCAATCACCATGTCATGAATTTGTAAGAAACATGGAACAATTTCAAATTCAATAGCAAAAGTAGAGTATATTTCAGCTTGGGAAGTATCATGTGAAATAGTGTGGTTGCAAAGAATTTTACAAGATCTTGGGGGTTGTTCATAATGAAGCTACTGTTTTATTGATTGAGAGTCACTCATCAATTAAGTTAGCTAGAAATCGAGTGTTTCATTCAAAGGCTAAGCATGCTGATACAAAGTACCATTACATTAGAACTCTTATCATAATGGGAATCATCAAACCAAAATATTGTCCAACTTATAAGATCAGACTTTGGATATCTTCACCAAATCACTTGGAAGAATTAAATTCACTAAGTTTAGAACTAAACTTCGTTTTTACGCAAGAGAAATTTTGGATCAAAGGGGTGATTGTTAGCAATAGTGATCCTAAAGTTCAAGTTATATATCATAGATTCATAGTTTTCTAAAATATAATATATTAAATGTAAATGGGCATCAATCACACTCACATGGTTATGTGGTTAGTTGCTTATATTAATTTTAGGAACTACTTTTTCAGTTATAGAAGTTGAGTTATTTAAAATCACTTCCTTTCAATGTGAGGTAGATTTTGGCACTTAGCCCTCACATATGCTTGATGTTATTTATTTTCTATATTAATAAAACATGTGTGTTTGAGGACACTTTTTCGGATTTGGTGTTTTTATTGATTCTCAATCCCAAGCTTGTTGTAATTACAAGGTGTTATTTATATGAAAAGATTTTTCCCTGGTAGAGTTACATTCACTTTCCAAGGAGTTTTGTTGTGGCTGATTAGAGTTGAATTTCTAGGCATACTTGAGTAAACTCTGATTGACTAGAAGGAAGGAAGGTAATTGGCATTGTCTATGTGGAGACCAATCCATGGATAAAAAACTAGAGCCATAACACTGGTGAAGTTGATCAAGTTTGAAGGTTGATTTATGATGCATTATTTCAGTGCATTCAAGTCGAATTGAGCATTGGTGAATGATCTATTATCACACAAGTTGTAGGTTGGGAAAATCCTGACCCAACCACCAAGTGGCGACAACTAAGGGACACTATACCCAATGTCACCTTGATATAGGTCTTGTGCTTCAAGGGTGACTAGGTCACTCTAGGGAGGCGATCCTAGTGACCCTGGGGGGATTGAGATGGATGGAAGGGAAGGAAGAGAAGTATCCCCCTAAAGGTCAATTATGGAAGGGTAAAATGGCTTTGATGACTCATCTTTGGGTGGTTTAATATTTCCAAGTACTTGCAAAAGTATTTGCACCTACCCGAGACACAAGAAAAATCCAAACTTGCATATAATATGTTAGGTGGATGAGAAAGTTAAGATAGTTGTCCCTAATTGAAGCAAAAATCAGAGATATATATCAACATGTAAAAGATAATAATGGCTGCAAAATAAATTATAAAAGTCTAGTTGAATAGTGATCCGAAAAGATCTTTTAAAGACTTGGTTAAGTTTTAAAAGCATGAGTTCATTAACCAATTAGGAATTGATGAAAGAAGAAGAAACTAATGATATATCATAGAATACATAATAAGAAATTAATATTTGAAATTAATCACAAAGAATCATCAAACCATAACAACAAAGTTGTTAACAAAGTTCGAAAAGATTGCCTACGTCTCCGGGCCTTTGTCTCAATGGGTGAGGCTTTCTTATTTCTATTCAATGCTTAAAAAGTACATCTAAAAAGTGTCAAATGGATTACAAAGTGGTCTGGATATTTTATTTTCAATCTCAAGAACCCAACACAACTGACGACACTAAAAACGGTTGAGCGTAGCTCCCGGAATTGGCTCGCAAAATTTCCCTCCTCAATGGCTTCCCTGCATAAAAATGGTTTTGACTGTCAAATTCCTCAGCATCTCTCCTATTCTGAACCTCTCTAATGCTTCCAAGAACCCTTGGTTTATATATATTTGAAGTGGGCATAAAACTCCCAAATTCCTCCTAATATATGGCCTCAAATCGGGCTCCAGATCTCCCAATAATGGCAAAATCCACTAAAATCAGCATAAAAAATTATATAATAATGTTTAAAACCCAAAATTGGAAAAATACAGGGCGCAACCCCTTTTCTCCTGGCCCCTGGTCGCATGCACTCTGCCATGTGTCTGAGGGCTGGGCTGGCACGCTAGCCCCTCCGGTTTTGGCTCCTGGTCTCATGGCTATGGCCATGTGTTCACAACTTTACCTCCCACATGCTCCATATGGTTAAGCCCGGATTCATAGCCCCTAGTCGGTCGGGGTTTGTCCCCGCCGACTGGAACCTATCCCAAACAAATCACCACCATAAACACAAAAGGTATATGTTCCATGTGGTTTAATAAGCACCACCCTAGCTCGATCAGTCCAGACTAGTCCAAAAATTTGTTATAACATGGTGCCCTATGATTGGGCCACTTGTCACCCTGTAATTAGACGATACCACAGAATCACCAGCATAGTCAACGTACAATCAACATGCCACGTCATCGTCGTACATCCCAATCAACTGCCACATTAGCTTCTGTACTACCCAGTCACCTGCCATACAACCACATGTCGTGCCATGTCATCATCTTTATTGCATAGTCACCCTGCCATGTTATCATCCATATATCCTAGTTGTCATCCATACTTCCACGTGTCAGCCTACCATTGGACCACGTCATGTATGGGCTACCACGTGTCATCTGTACAGTTCCACATGTCAAATTCATATAGGTGACAACTCAACCCGAAAATGATGATTTTGAGTGACACATGTCACCTCCTAGTGATTCCATGTCAGCATGATGACATCATCATGATGTCATGTTGACATCACCTATGGTACTGCTGATGTTAGCAGTACGACATGTTGACTTTGACCAGTTGACTTTTTTGCTTGTTTGGGAAATCAGAGAGAACGTGATACATTTCTCACATGTCGTCCATTTGTGAAAACAAATATATGGTCAGAATCATCACAATGAGATGGACGCAATGGTGATGGTTTCATCTGATTCTGAGAAATTTGATTTTTAGTCCTTTCGAGATCCATTTTGGATCATGCCTCCCCACTAAGACCTTTTGGTCCTCCAAAAGGGTATTAACTAGTCATCAAGTGCGGGATAGGCCACCCCACTTGTTCTCTGTCTTTGAAGTCTATCCTATGCACCTATCTCATCAAGATCAATTTCAAAACAACCATGACAACTAAAAACATATTGTTAGCCACTTGTACTCTTTCACATCTAACTGAAGCCCCTACCATCCATGTTGAAAACATTAGCAACGATAACGTTAGAAATATGATTGCAAATGAGATAATATGTTTGTAGTACTTGCACGAAATTATCTTATCTTGAATCAAAGTATGATTTAACTTCCATTCTACAACCATCTCATGTTCATGCTTAAAATCAATTGCTTGACTTGGCACAATTATAGGTGTGTTGCTTGCATAAGTTGCCTTCCTTAATTGTTCCATTGTTTGAAGAGATTGATTTGCTTTTAAGTGATGATCATGTACAACATATTCATTGCCTTCTTTTGTTAAGTGATATTGATTATGTTCCTTGTAGAAGATTGCTTTGTGATCATACAAATAAGGACTGCTTAAGACCATTCCACATTCATTTAGTGGCACCACATCATGTGTTACCTCATCCACAAACTTTGATGAAATTTCAAACTTTAAGGTGCATTGCTTTGTTATGTGCAATTTATGATTGTTGCTTATCCATTTGAGTGATTAAGGTTTATGATTCATCTTAGTGTTTAATCCCAATTGTTTAACCCTTCCTATGAAATCAAGTTAGATTGAGATCCATTATCTATCAATGTATCGATCTTAGTATGTTTCATTATCACCCTTATGTGAAAGAAGTTGCATCTAGAATCATATCCATCACCAATTTTACCTATCAAACCAACTGCTATGATTTTAGTCTCATCACCTTAATCATATCCCAAGTATGTTGGTTGTGTTGCTACTGCAACTGTTTTCCTCCCTTTCCTCTTTTTGAACCACTTCAATCTCTTCTCAGGATGCAATTGCCAACAACGGTCATCATAATTCCCTTTTTTCTTCCAATGCTTGCAAGAGAGCCTCTCTTCCCTTCTTGTCGCTGAATTTGCTTTCTTTCCATTCCTCTTTCTTTTGTCCTCTTTCCTTGAAGACGATTCCCCTGATACACCAACTCCTATTTTCCCTGCTTCAATGTATGTTTCTTGAACATAAACCTCATCAAGATTAGTAGGTCCAAACATAAATATAGTGTTACGAATATGTGTAGGTAATCGTCCTTTATACTTCATAAGAGTTTCTTGGGTATTTAATGGAATATTCAACATTAATGCTAT
Source organism: Picea mariana (assembly GCA_032191745.1). Classification (NCBI taxonomy): domain Eukaryota; kingdom Viridiplantae; phylum Streptophyta; class Pinopsida; order Pinales; family Pinaceae; genus Picea; species Picea mariana. The sequence continues at coordinate 1,369 of JASDQU010027848.1, read as the reverse complement.
CTTACAAAATTCATCTATGTATTCTTGCACTGTTTGTCCCTTTCTTAGTTTAATACATTTCCATTCAATTAAAGCCTTCTCTTTACAACCCAAAGGATAAAATTTCTTTCAAAGTGCAAAACAAAATCTTGCCATGATGGAAGTACATTACCCACTTGCCGTGTGCCATTTTGCAACTTACTCTACCACTAGATGAGTGTTGTGCCTGCAAGACGAAGCGATGCCAACTTGATTTGAGTTGCCTCATCCTTGATTTCTTGCACATTGCAATAAAATTCCATTTGTCTAACCCAATTATCAAGCCTCTCAGCATTGAATTCACCATCATACATGGGTAATTCAAACTTCACATCAAGCTTAAGCAAAGGCATATCATGTTTATGTTTATGGGAATGTTTTCTTGCGGTGGATTTGGAACTTGTATTTGAAGAAGAAGAAGTTGATGGAGAAGAAGGAGGTGAAGGAGGAGGTTTAGGGGGATCCTCTCCTTCTTCACTTTTGTCTTTTTTAGAACATTCCCCTTGGAAAGGCCTCTTCCGTTCCAAGTAATCCTCATATAAGACCTTTACCATCTCAGACATGGTGAATAAAGTCTTTTGCAACTCGATCTCATTCTGAGACATGCCTTCTTCC
>JASDQU010027846.1:4776-20414 GCA_032191745.1 Picea mariana | reverse complement strand
CTTGTAACATTTCCAGGCCATAGGCACAAGCGCTGGGCTATTTCTCTTCGGCTCTTGCGCCTTTGCAGTGCCATAGCTTCTGTTTTTGCTCTCAGAGAACAAAATAGGAGGAGTAAATCATGTGTGGAAGGCGGGCAATTAAAGGAGGAAGCATTGGAGCGTTTTGCAGGACATTAACGAGAGAGGTATATATGCTGATTCTCAAACCTATTATTGTTCTCTGCTACAAAGATCTATTGACATGAAATCAACTGAATTGGGATTGTGGGTTCATACCCGCATGCTAAAAACTGGGTGCGGGCTAGACATTTTCTTAACAACAAAACTTGTAATCATAATTCAAAATCCGGACTTTTGATGGATTCACACCAACTGTTTGGCAAATTGCCTGAACGAAATATGGTGTCATTCAATTCCATGATTGCTGGATATACCCGGCATGGGCATGGGGAGAGTGCCCTGGATCTGTTTTATCAGATGCAAAGGGCAGGGGTGAAGATGGACCGGTATACTGTTTCAGCTATTCCTAAGGCACGTGCCTGCCTGATGTCTCTGGAGCCGGGGAACCGGGTACATGGCTACATGATAACAGACAACTTGGGGTTAGAAACTGTTTTGGAAACAGCCCTTGTTGACATGTATGCCAAATGTGGGAGTGTAGAGGATTCGATTATTGCTTTTAACAGAATGTCGCAAAGAGATGTTGTTTCATGGAAGGACATAATTTCAGGATGTTTTGTCGAATGCAAGAAGAAGTAGTGGAGGCAAGCCAATTTACCTTTGCTCGCGTTCTTCGGGCTTTGTGCCGGCTTGTCTGCTCTGGAGCAAGGCAGGCAGGTCCATGTCCACATAGTTGTAAGAGGATTTCAGTCAGAGGTTGTTTTATGAACTCTGACATGTATGCAAAATGTGGGCGTGCAAAGAACGCACAACTGATATTTGATGGAATTCATTGGAGAGATGTTGTTTTATTCATGCTAGTGTTTTTTGCAGCCAACTATTGTTAGTTGTAAGCTTACGTAGGCATCCTTATCTGCCAAGCTGTGATAGCTATCGTTTGCTAATGCTGGGCCTCTTCTAATTGTTATATATAACATGCATGATTTTGTATTGAATATAACAGATATACAGATTTATTTTTTCTATTGTTGTTTTGTTCTATGGAGTCTAGGCTCATTTACGATCTGGGTTAGACCCCAATTTCTACATGGTATCAGAGCTGGCGCTTCCTGCCCTGCTTGCTTGTGTGAGAGTGTATTCAGCTCTCATTTCTCAGCTGCTTGTTTTTGGCATTGAAGATCGAGTTGTTTTTTGATTTGCTTCCATCTTGACTGTTACTTTGATTTGTAGATCTGTGTGGGGTCTCTCACTTTCTTATTGCATCTGACAATAGCAGAATTGGGCCTACAACAACCTCAGATCTGCAGCATAGGCTACATCCACCCACGCCATCTATGCAGCCTACACACCCCTCCAGGCACGGTCTTTGATTAATTGTAGCGATACCATATACAGATCTATTTTTTCTATTGTTGTTGTTTTGTTCTATGGTGTCTAGGCTCATTTACGATCTGGGTTAGACCCCGATTTCTACACGGTATAAGAGCTGGCGCTTCCTGCCCTGCTTGCTTGTGTGAGAGTGTATTCAGCTGGCGCTTCCTGCCCTGCTTGCTTGTGTGAGAGTGTATTCAGCTCCCATTTCTCAGCTGCTTGTTTTTGGTATTGAAGATCGAATTTTTTGATTTGCTTCCGTGTTGACTGTTCCTTTGATTTGTAGATCTGTGTGGGATCTCTCACTTTCTTATTGCATCCAACAATAGCAGAATTGGGCCTACAACAACCTCAGATCTGCAACATAGGCTACATCCATCCATGCCATCTATGCAGCCTACACACCCCTCCAGGAACGGTCTTTGATTAATTGTAGCGATACCAGCGGTCTCTCGTGCAGATTGAAGCAGCATTGCACAGCAGATCCATGGTTCTGGTTATGTGGATTCAGATTGCAACTTTAGAATTGGATGTAGATCATGGCTTGCATGCTTCTGTAGGCCCTTGTGTCGATCTTCAGTAGAGTCATGGTGCATAGAGCACACACAAACCACTTAGATCTGAAAATGGTGAGAGTGTGCAGGGCTAGATAGCGGCCGATTACTATGACTATGGGCAGCGATTGGATTTGTGAAGAGCTTTAATAGCTTCTAATTCAATTTTCATGTTGATTACACCTGCATCTACTCGTTAGGAGGTTCATTCTATTGTGTAGGAATTTCTTCTGTTAGAATTTACATCCTTTTGCCAATGAATTCGAGCTATCAGAGTTCGTGGATTCAAGCTCAGTCTCTTTCTGGGTCCATCTGAGTTGGAAGCTATATATTGATTTTCAATATTGCAGATACATTGGATAATTCGATCATGTACAACGGTTTTACCTCCGATCCATCCGCGTTTTTTTTTTGTTTGCTTGTTACACATGAACTGTTGGTGGGGTATGCGGTTTGCATTATCTTGGTCTAAGAACGGTAATATGTATTAGTGACTTAGCAATTAGTTTTGTCACTCCTGATAAGAACGATGTCTATGTGCTTGATGGCAAAGCCATGGAATTCAAAGTTAACAATGAATGGTATTTGTTGTAAATGAACTTGTTGGCAACTTTCAAGCTTTTGGCATGCTGCTGTTGTACATCCACAAGGGGAAATTCAGTCAGCCAATACTTGTCTGCATTAATATATCAAGAAAAACAGGCCCTAGATACCTCCTCATGCAAACAGAGCACTGTTCTCAGCACATTCTTTTGAGATTCTTTTTAAGAAGTTAGCTCTGATCCTCTACAAATTGGAGGTTCATGGCGTAATTGTTTGCCAATTTATTGTATTTTGGAGGTTATCGATAGTGTTTTTGCCATAACTCTTCAATGAAGCCTCCATCTTTTGTCTTGTTTGAGGCGTTGAGCAGAGCATTTTGCTCTTTTTCCAACGGTTGGTTGCACGCCACATTTGTTGCCTTTTTGAGGTTCTTGTTTTTTCTCATGGGTTGGATAAATTAAGAGAATTGACTCCTCACTTGTACATGAGTACCTATCATGGCCTTGTTTTCCGGAACCCATATCGAGGATTGTTGTCCATGATGGCCTTTATTTTTGGTACCTCTCTTTTGCACCTTGAGTAGTGGATTTTGGGCCACTTGTGCAAATATTCTTAGAGTGTCATAGGGCGTTTACCTCCATGACCAGCCTTGTTTTGCAGGCATTGCAGCTAGCCACTTTGGAGTTTTTCTTGCGTGGTTGTCCAACATTGTCGTCACTTTCAACTAGTACCTCCATACTCTTGTCATCATTTGTGACATCCATTGCCATCATCTATGTCCACCTAGTTCAGCATTGTGGAGGATGGTGTGCAATGCTTCCTCGGGTGATTCTTTATGCTTCACTATTTTGTTCGACATCAACTATTTTTTAAGAATGAGCCTCATATTGAGCAGCGGCTAGCGATCCATGCACTCAGGCGAGATGGATTGGCATCCATAAGGACACTCATTTTATGATGTTTTTGTTGATTGTACATGATCCAGGTGGATATCGGTGGCCACCCACCTATTCAACGGGCTCGAAAAACAGTTTTCCATTTTGGCAGTTTTTCGGGTTCCAAACTTCCGGGGCCGTTTTGAGGCCCTAAATGATGTTTTTGGGGGATTTGGGGCCAGGTGACTGTCAAAGACATTGACCCGGGCCAGTCGAAAATCGTTCTTCTTGGTTAGACCTTTCCAATAGTGTATTGAGCGCCCCAAATGGAGATCGTATGCAAAAGTTATGCCTCCGGGAAGTTGACGTATCAACTACCCCCATCAAGGCCCACAAACCTTTTGGCTTTTCATCTTCCGGGGTTAGGGTTTTGGATTTTACTTATGTTAAAAAGGCCTTTGGAGCCTCATTGTAACAATCATCTTTTGGCGAATGCGAGTAGCCGTCACATCTCTTCCCAGAGATAAGTTGCCACCATTCTAGCGAGTCTTTCACTCTGTAATTTTACAGTCTTTGTACATTTTCGCTCATTAATAGAAATTGTGTATTACTGTATCTCTATGTTTATGGTTGCATCTCTGATACATTTCTGTTATAGTATTGGATATCCGAGATATCTCTGTATGTTTCTTTGTTATATCTTCGCTCTCATTTTGTGATAAGTCGGATCAGTGGTATCAGAGCAGGCTGCTCTTGATCGTTTTTTAGTGCATGTCCCCGACGAGGTCCGAGTATAGCAAGTTGGGTTTCGAGCTTATTTTTTTTTAGGACAATCGCTCTCGCTCGCCCAAGAAACCCTCCATGGAGGAAGAAAAGAAAAACAACGGAGCAGAAGATTCTATTAATCTGTTGCTTGAGCAAGTTCTCACACGACAGAGGGATGAAATGATGGAGAATTTTGCCCACATCTGTCAACGCCTGCCGATAACAATAGGCGCATCTTCTCAAGCGACCACTTTGGAGGCACCTCACCTTTCAAGGTACAGGGTAATTTTGATATTCCCGTATTTGAAGGTCAGATAGATGCGGATGCCCTAGACAAATGGTTAAATCTGCTAGAAGATTATTTCTCTGTTCACCATTTTTCTGACAGGGAAAAGATCACCTTCGCACTCCTTAAGGCTTTCCCCCATGTCAAACATTGGTGGGAAACTTACTGGGATCAAAATTCCACAGAGGAGTCCAGAATATATGGGGCCAATCCCACTTGGGATTTTTTTGTGGATGCGGTCAAGGAACAATATTACCCTGTTGGCAACTATGAAGACCAATACATGAGATGGACCACAATGCGACAAGAGAGGGGCCAAGTAGTGCCAGAGTTCACCAATACCTTCCATACCTTGCACACTAAGTTGGGTATCAAAGACTCTGAGCGACATTTGGTTTTGAAATACTGCGGGGCTCTACACAGATACATCCAAACTAAAATGGATTTTCTGGATATTTCATCACTCGGTGCTGCATATCGATATGCTATTAAAATCGAGCAGAAATTTAGGCACCAGAACAAACGAGAGTTCGGATCCGCAAATCCGCAACAACCAAAGTATGAGAAAGACGACCCTATCAAACAACTTTTTGAAAACCAGTCTAAGCCACATGAAAAGAAGGGTCAAGGGAAGACGAAGAAGGACACTGGAAAATGGTGCGGTTTCTACAAAATCCCTTGGCACAACACCGATGAATGTCGCTCAAAACAGTCATTGGTGGCCGAGATCAAAGACAAAGAACCGAACCTTGTTTCAAAATCTGATTCTGCAAATACTGGTAAAAGACAGATCATCGACGCAGACTCCACTGCTATTGTCGCGACCACAACAATTTAACCAAAAGAACCAACAGATCTTGAAGAGGGGGAGCGCCTTTTTCATTCACAGATGTAGGTGAAGGGGACCCCGCTGCATTTTATTGTTGATAGCGGAAGCCAAAAGAACCTCATCTCAGCAGAGGTTGTCAAATAGTTGGGATTGTCGACAACACCACACCCACAACCATACAACATTGGGTGGCTTCGCCAGGGACGAGATCTTCGTGTCAGCCAGCAGTGCTGATTGTCATACGACATCCAACCCTTCAAGGATGAGGTATTATGTGATGTTGCCCCATTGGATGTCTGTGATGTTCTCTTGGGCCAACCATATATGTGGAAGCACCATGCTGTTTATGAGTCTCGACCCCGTAGTGTCATTGTTACTTTGGGCAGTCATCTCTACAGAATACCAGAGGTAGTTCCAACTACTGTCCCACCTAAACAATGCCGCAAGGTAGTATCTCATACTACAAAATTCAAGTTCTTCACAATCTGTTCGAAAGGTGAACAAAAGGATACTGCAACAACTACAGTTTCGGACCAAGCACCTTCTATCCAACAGAAGCAGGTCGACAAGATTGCAGCAAAGCACAAAAATTTCTTCTGCACACAGTTATCTCAGGAAGCCCGACTGGTTGAATAGATTCAACCCTGCCAGCAACAGGTTCGTGATAGCCTTCCACAAACCGAGCAGCGCGACGTCTCCAGCAAGGCAAACAACTCACCAAGATTCAGATTCAGCAAACACTTCCCTCTCTCCCCTGAGAACTCAACGCAATGGAGACCATTGCTTCCTAAGGAGGCATGACCTATTCCACGGGCTCGAAAAAGAGTTTTCCATCTTGGTAGTTTTTCGACAATTTTTTGGGTTCCAAACTTCCGGGGTTGTTTTGAGGCCCTAAACGACGTTTTTTGGGGATTTGGGGCCTAGGTGATTACAAAAGACATTTATCCGGGCCGGTCAAAAATCGTTCTTCTCGATTAGACCTTTCCAATGGTGTATCGAGCGCCTCAAACGGAGATCATATGCAAAAGTTACGCCCCCTGGAAGTTGACGTATCAACTACCCCCATCGGGGCTCGCAAACCTTTTGGCTTTTCATCTTTCGGGGTTAGGGTTTTGGATTTTACTTATGTTAAAAAGGCCTTTGGAGCCTCATTGTAACAATCATCTTCTGGCGAATGCGAGTAGCCATCACATCTCTTCTCAGAGATAAGCTGCCACCATTCTAGCGAGTCTTTCACTCTATAAGTTTACAGTCTTTGTACATTTTCACTCATTAATAGAAATTGTGTATTATTGTATCTCTGTGTTTATGGTTGCATCTCTGATATATTTTTGTTATATTATTGGATATCCGAGATATCTCTGTATATTTCTTTCTTATATCTCCGCTCTCATTTCCTGCCGAAAATAATACGGATCAGTACATGAGTACTTGATCAGGCCTTTTTGAGTCGAGACTCATTTCAAAGGATTGGTCTCTTTGCTTGAGAAGTTTGAAATTTGTTATTTGGATTTCTACATGGATCTTTGATGGCGTTTATAGCTTGGAGTTACTTGGCCCTCTTAGATTTTTAGCCATACTTCCCGTTTGGGCCTTTCAATGTTTGCAGGCCTCATTGTATGTTTGATGGTGGTTGCTTCTCTTTGAAGCCTTTGTTATGGTTCCTCACCAACACCTATTTTTCTGAAGCATTTATGTGTTGGTTATTAGTGTTTTCCATTCTCGTGTCTTTGCAACCAAACCTCTTCTGCTTTAGATTTCAACCAAGTTCATTGAGGTCACTTGGCTATCCTCTTTAGAGTTTTGGTCATACTCCCTGATTGGAGTTTTCAGCCTCCGTAGGTCTCCTGCTCTTGCCATTCAATGTATCATTATGAGATCTTCAGTTTCAACTTGAATGCCCTTTTCAACACTGACATTTTTCTCTCTTTTGGAGAGGGTTATTTTCCTAAGGGCTTTTCTCCTTTTCTCTGCTTATGAGAGTTTTTACTTGGGTACCTTAGCAGGCCTAGTTGTCGGACTCATTTTTGTCTTCTTTGTTTACTCCCTACGTTTTTCTTAAGGGTGGGTGTTAGTGTTCTTTTCCAATGCAACCAACTATTCTTAGTTGTAAGCTTATGTAGGCATCCTTATCCACCCAGCTGTGACATCTATCCTTTGCTAACGTTGGGCCTCTTCCCACTGTTATATATAGTGGTAGCCTCTTGTATTGAATATAACAAATATATAGATCTATTTTTTCTAACGCTATTTTGTTCTATGGAGTTTAGGCTCATTTATAATCTGGGTTAGACCTAGATTTCTACAATTCAATGCTATGTGTTATCACAGGATTTAGCACTTGTGCAAAGCCTTTCACAGGATGCCAATCTTGCGTAACAATTGAAAATAGTTGTCACTGTCACCTAGACAAGTACTTGCCTCGTTTTAGTGTTGGGTGAATATCCAACACAAGGGAGGCTTTCCTTGTGACCTCAAGGGATCCTATAGCAAACTAAAGGCAAGCCTACGACCCCCTGTCTTGGTCAATCAATGAGATAGGCTAGGTTTAGGAAGGCAAGGAGAGTTAAAATGAGGTTTTAGGCAAGGTAATTGATAGCATGTGTGTGTGAAGTGCTCCAATACATTCAATGATCAATACCAAATCTAAGAAGAGAAATAAAAGCCCCAAAACACTAGCAATCAATGAAGGAGGGCTGCTGCAGTAAATCTTGCAATGATTTAACATTTTATATCAGCAAAGTACATTTGTAACAGTAGCAATAAATCAGCCCTCAAAAATTGCCAATAAATTCTTAAAATACAATACTTAACAAGTAGAATAAGATCCAAGTGTCAAACAGGGATTTCAGCTTTYGTAAACCACATTATTAAGTGAGTTATCAACAATTTAAACAAGCCCTATTGGATGTAACTATCTTTTTATAACAACAACAAATTATTAGGTTGATTTGCAAGTCGTTGGGCTATATAGAGCACAAGGAGAAGGTTGAGTATCCACCCAACAARTTGCTTTTGAGAGAGAGTGAGTTTTTAGAGTTTGTAAACACTTGTAAGCAATAGGACTAGTGCTGTTTTCCTTTCTTTGGGCAAATGGAGTCAAGGTAAACACAAAGAAGCTTGCTAAAGGCAACAGAGGGATTTGAAGATCAAAACTTGGAGCTATACCATCAKAGAACCGAGCCCAAACTTCTTGAAAAAAAACCATAGGGGTTATACCATCATAAACCCTAGGTGTCATTTTATTCTCTAGCGTCTAGCAACAAGATCTCAATTGAACTAGGTCAAGCCCTAGGGGGATAAACAATCTTAATCCCTAGGTCTTGAACTATCAAAGACAACCCCTAGGGGGATAAACAATCTTAACCCCTAGACTAGGTATTAAATGCTTCAACAAATTAAGATAAATGAAAGTAGGGAGGGGGATAAACGATCTTAATCCCTCCTAGGGTTTTTAACAAAATTGAATCTAGCATACAAGATAACATGCAACAATTAACCATCTAATATAGCATCCACCATAATACACCATGAACAAGCATTAAGACTTGAAGAAGAACAATTACTAGATCAAGCGAATGCAAACCCTAACTCAACATTCATCCATCTAAAAGAAAAAAACATCCAACAAAGATCCTCCTTCCAAAAGTGCGCACAAGTACTCCACAAGCGAATAAAGAGAGAGGAGAAGACAAGTAGTGATGATCTCACAAGTGATGAGTTATGATTTGATACAATGGAGCGCTCCCTCTCTATATATGAGGTAACCAAGCGCATATGTCCACAATAATGTCTAAAATAACAATGAATCCATGATACAAGTAGGGTTGACCCCTCAAGTAGCCTCTAACAATAGATGATCATGCTAAAACATCAAAATAAGACCTCCAAAGCCACACGTGTGGGTGATGTCATGCCTTAGGAAGGTGCGGGGAGTCCTCCAAAGGCCACATCTCATCATCAAGGTGCCAAGTATGGTGGAAGGTGACCTTTCCTCATCAAAGGTCATGTCTCGTCATCAAAGACCCCAACTCATCAAAGTAGTGCCCCAATGGCAAGCAAGCCCTAATCCATGACGTCACCATCCATATGCTCAATGTCCAAGGTGGAATGAAGGTGCATCTCATCTCTGCATGGTATCCAATCATGTGCTAGTGCAACATCCTCCATCCAATGCCTAATAACCTCCAGGGTACAACGCCCAAGGTGTGGGCTTCTTGCCCATTTGTGTGCCAACATGATTGTATCTGCAAAGTAAAATCTCATTTGTCCATCGTCCAAGGTCCTAGAGGTGTGAGAGCCTGTATCGAAGGGTGCCAAGTCATCAAGTGACTCAACACTCTGCATCACACGTGCTATGTCCTGCATAAGTGCACAACGTCCTGGGTGAAATCACAGGGACCTCCTCCAATGACCAGGTCAGGTGCAACCAAGTCAGTCAAAACCATGGAATCAAGTAAAACCAACAATCACAAGGGACAATAGTCCTTAGAAGCATACAAAGTAAGCCATCTATTAATACAAAAGCCAAATTGAACAACTCTCGTTAGGTATCCCCTTCAAACTTCACACTAGCTCAAGACTTTATGCAATTTGGCAATTTTATGTATGGGAGGACCATCATAAGACCCTATTAGGTGTGCTAGTACCCAAGTAGAGAGATATTTCCTGCAAGGACCCATCAGAGATATGTAATGAATGTGAGGTGGTTATGGGGTTTACTTCTAGGCATGGGGTCATTAACATGCAAGACAATGTATGGACTCATCTCCATGAGTGCCTTTGTAGAGGGTGCCCTTGGTGCTTGAGTTACCCTTTCCTTGATGCTTTTTGTATTCCAAACCCCTTATTTGCCTTTTTCTTTATTTATTTGATTTGCAAGTCCCCTTAAAAAGGTTTCAAGCATTTATTAGCACTTCCTTTGCTTTTTTGTTCGGGATGTATCCAAGTCCTCTTTGATTGATAATGTGTTTATTCGCATTAGGACTAGGGGCGATCACCATTAATGAGGGGGTAGAACTCAAGTATGTACTATGACTTTTAAATGTCCTCATTATCCCATTTCTTTCTTTATTATTGGACAACTACAATCTACCTTTGGGCCTTTAGCCCCTTCTTCTCATAAGAGAATGAGGTACATGCCTTTTTGGAGTACATGTAACCACATTACCTAAAAGGTGGGAGGATGGAAGGATCAAGGATGAAAAAGTGGTAAGTATGACCGAGATTGGTACGCTACCCCTTTCAAGGAACCACTAGTAGTACCCCTTTTCCCCAGGAGTGACAACACGGGACTAGGATGCCTAGGATGGCCACCAAGGTGAAACAAGGCCAAAAGCATAACTTCTGAGCTCATGATTCACTATCCAACTTCAACCTATGATCATTACTTAAATGCCCAATCTATTAAATATGACACTTTATATGAAACAAGGACTAATGTACCTCATAATGTGCTGGAACACCATCTCCCAACGAGCCTTACTGATTGAGTGTGATGAGCCATGCTGATAAGGAAGAGGTATCTGAGGGGGTTGTTGGGCTACTCTCTATGGACATGTTGATCGTCATCATCATCGAGATCACTATCTTCATTGCAGGCCATGAGACATGATCTCCTCTAGTTACCCCTAGGTGGGAGGGGTAACATTTGGCTCCAACATGGGGACATGTGCTCATCGTAGAGCACATGAGAACCTTGACATCTTTGGTAGTCCAAGACTTGCAACCTGCATCACTCTAAAACATCCCGCTATATTCTAACATGAAAGACATTTGTAACAAAGGGCAGTTGGATGTTATCCACCCTGGTTAGTAAAATATGAAATCATGTGAGAAAGAAAGAATTTTTCCATTTTCATTGATATACATATGCTAAACTAACATGCATGCATAATAAAGGAATAACAATCAATAAAGAGAACGAATGCAATAAATCAATCATACAAGATGACCTACCCTAACCTAAAGGCAAGAAGTCAAGTCTCCTCCCCATGATGGGGTTTAAGAAGGGATCCACTGATAGGTAGTGGTAGTTTCCTTCTCTCTAGCGTAGATAAGTAAAAGGAATCATCGACAAACTTCTTCTCGATCTTAGAAGGGCCTTGCCACAAACAATCAAATTCCTTATGCTGATTTGGCTTGCCCTTTTTCTTGTCCCACCTTAATACTAATCTTTCTTGTTGAAAAACTTCCTCTCTTACTTTGGAGTCAATCATCCCCTCACCTGTTTGAGAATCCTTTTCTCGTTCCAAAGTAGGAGGGTGGGACCTCATCAAGGTAATGTTCCTTATGCAATTCTCTTTCATTGCCTTGTTTCAAAATTGTAATGGAACCCAAATCTTTGTCCTTGTACTTATCAAGTTGCTCTTGGTAATCTTTTCTTTTGGGCCATACCACATCGTTAATACTATCTTCTTGTGCAAAGGGAAGAATGACCTAGTCTTGAGATAAATAAGGGTCTATGTGCTCTTCATCAAATCTATAACAATGTTTCTCCTCATAGGACTCCAAAGGTGTGTCAAGGTCATAATCACCCCAAACATCCTCATTATTATGATCTTCTACATGGTTCTTCCTTCTTGGCTTATTATACAAAGTGACATAACCTTCATTCCCAACTGGGATGGTCGCATAAGACAAATCCATTTGTAAACTACCACCCAAAGTAGCAGCCCATTTTCTGGACAAAAGCATCCCCCAAGCATCAGGTATATCAATGACTATAACATCCATCACAATAGGAACCTCACGATAATCAACGAGGCGAACTTTAAGATCTTTAATCAAACCACACACCTTAATAGTGTTTGAGTCAATTCCACAAACATTCCTATAAGGCCTTGTGATCCTCAACCCTAATTGATTCATGACTTGTAAAGTCATCACATTAGCAGATGCCCCAGAGTCAAGCATACAATTATGAATCCATAAGTCATTTACCACTAAAGAGATGAAAAAAGGTACATGTTCTTCTCTACTTTGTTCAAAATGATTGGCTTGCAAATATATGGGGGGATCTTCAGACTCTCCTTGGTCATTCAAGAATCCCTTTGCCTCATTTCTCAAAGAAGGGATCTCCATTATCTCACGGATCTTTCTAACCCTTCCCAAGATAATAGCCATGCTCAAGTTTATATCATCATTCTTAGGTGAGGTTGGTTGAGGGGAAGGATTATCACTTGATGGCAAAGGGGGTGTTTCTTGAGGAAATCTAGGATCGTTAGGAAGGGTTTCAGGCACATTCTTCTTCCTAGTATAAACTTGGTATTGCTTCCTCCTAAGCTTTTCCTTTGATTCTTCATCCATTTGGTTCAAAATCTCCATCCTAGCTTGCCTAACAACATCTTGCTTGGCTCGTTCAAGTTGTTCCATAGTAACATTAAAATATTCCCTAGGAGATATGGTGTTGATTGGATCCAATATATCAAGGAAGTTCACACAATCACAATTATTAGGATCTTCATTATTACCACTACTACCGTTGTTCCTAGGACACTCATGCTCCCAATGGGCATCTCCACATGGAAAACACCAAGGGCCCTTTTCTTGACTTATGACATTTATAGGAGCTAAGGTGTTTTGAACACTTTGCTCATTTGGAGGCCTAGGCTTCCATGTTGGGTTTTTCCTTTGTGGTTGACCCTCGTATTGAGATCTCATGCATTGTTGTCGAATCCTTTCTGTGTTAGTGATCTTATTCATCAAGAGGGTTTGGTTTTGAGCAAGGCTATTTATGGCTTCATCAAGTTTTTGGGACCATAATTCATCAACATCTTGGGCTGGTTAGGCATGATGTAAAGTTCTTGGTCTGGTTTCAGCCTTGGCTATAGGAGTGTGGAAAGGTTCTACCTTAGAGGATAAAAGATTTCCCTCAATCTTAGCGGCTTGTTCTTGTGCTTCCCCAAGGGTCTTTGGGGACTTGTTCTTAAGCATAAAACCAAATTGCCCCTCAAAGGAACTTGTATAAAAAAGAAGAACCACATAATTGTTTGGATGAATGTTATTAGGGATTTGCTATAACAAATTTTCAAACCTAGCATCGAATTCTTTAACGGTTTCATTCTCTTTCTTCCTCATCTCATTGAATTGTAGCAACAACATGTTAGAAATCATGATCTTTCCTAGTCCCCCATCTCTTCATGAATGCCTCATGAAAAGATTCCCTAGTCTTAATACTTTTGCCAGGGAGGTGATTGTACCACCTTTTAGCATCTTCAACTAAAGAAGCAAAAAAAAGTCTCATTATAATATCTTCATCGTCATGACCAAGAAGGAAATTGTGAAAGCATGCATAGAAATTATCAATGTGTTCCTTAACAATGATAACATTATTACCAGAAAACCTAGATAACCATTTCTCAAACTTTTCAGGCATTAGCTGAGGGTACCCATGGATTGAGGACATATCCAAAGGCCTGAAAATACTTGCAACCCATGGTTTTTGAGCCATTGGAGATAAAGGAAGAGTTCCTCCAAGGATTTGACTATAGGAGAATTACGAGGAGGCTTTCTTCTATAAGCCTTGGTAGGATGAGCAAGCCTTCTATTAGGCCCTTGATTAGTGCTTTCAACACATAGGTTTAGTGGAGTTGCTAGATGATCTCTTCAAATAAGGAGCATCAAGAAAAGGGATTCTTCCCTTAGTGGAGTTGTCAGGTAAGGCTTCGAGGTAAGCTTACCAAGAAAATGTTGTAGGAAGAATGACTAAATTCTCCCCGACAACGGTGCCAAAAATGTTATCACGGGATTTAGCACTTGTGCAAAGCCTTTCATAGGATACCAATCTTGCGTAACAATTTGAAGTAGTTGTCACTGTCACCTAGACAAGTACTTCCCTCATTTTAGTGTTGGGTGAATATCCAACACAAGGGAGGCTTCCCTTGTGACCTCAAGGGATCCTATAGCAAGCTAAAGGCAAGTCTACGACCATCTGTCTTGGTCACTCAATGAGATAGGCTAGGTTTAGATAGGCAAGCAGAGTTAAAATGAGGTTTTAGGCAAGGTAATTGATAGCATGTGTGTGTGAAGTGATCCAATACATTCAATGATCAATACCAAGTTTAAGAAGAGAAATGAAAGCCCCAAAACACTGGCTATCAATGAAGGAGGGCTGCTGCAATAAATCTTGCAATGATTTAACAGTTTATATCTGCAAAGTACATTTGTAACAGCAACAAGAAATCAGCCCTAAAAAATTGTCAATAAATTCTTAAAATACAATACTTAACAAGTAGATAAGATCCAAGTGTCAAATGGTGATTTCCGCCTTCTTAAACCACATTATTTAGTGAGTTATCACCAATTTAAACAAGCCCTAATGGCTGTAACTATCTTTTTATAACAGCAGCAAATTATTAGGTTGATTTGCAAGTGATTGGGCTATATTGAGCACAAGGAGAAGGTTGAGTATCCACCCACAAGTTGCTTTTGAGAGAGACTGAGTTTTTAGACTTTGTAAACACTTGTAAGCAATAGGACTAGTGCCATTTTCCTTTCTTTGGGCAAATGGAGTCAATGTAAACACAAAGAAGCTTGCTAAAGGCAAGAAAGGGGTTTGAAGATCAAAACTTGGAGCTATACCATCATAGAACCAAGCCCAAACTTTTTGAAAACAAACCCTAGGGGTTATACCATCATAAACCCTAGGTGTCGTTTTATTCTCTAGCGTCTAGCAACAAGATCTCAATTGAACTAGCTCAAACCCTAGGGGGATAAACAATCTTAATCCCTAGGCCTTGAACTATCAAAGACAAACCCTAGGGGGTAAACACTCTTAACCCCTAGCCTAGGTCTTAAATGCTTCAACAAATTAAGATAAATGAAAGTAGGGAGGGGGATAAACAATCTTAATCCCCCCTAGGGTTTCTAACAAAATTGAACCTAGCATACAAGGTAACATGCAACAACTAACCATCTAATAGAGCATCCACCACAATACACCATGAACAAGCATTAAGACTTGAAGAAGAACACTTACTAGATCAAGTGTTATGCATGAGAAAACCCTAGCTCAACATTTATCCATCAAAAAGAGAAAAGCATCCAACAAAGATCCTCCTTCCAAAAGTGCGCACAGGTACTCCAAGTGAATAAAGAGAGAAGAGACAACAAGTAGTGATGATCTCATTGTTAAATTTTGCAGCATCGACAGTCATTCTCCAATGAGAGGCCATATGGGCCACCCTGAGGCTAGCCAGGGAGATTTGGAGAATCAACCAGTCTTGTGAGGTATTGACAAAAGCCAGGGGGAACGCCTCTGTGAGTCAAACCAAAAGTTAGTACGAACGAGATGC
>JASDQU010027843.1:15669-38570 GCA_032191745.1 Picea mariana | reverse complement strand
TGATCTTACTCTTCATGCATACACTGATGCAGATTGGGCTGGAAGTGTTGATGATCGAAAGAGCACTAGTGGTGGTGCATTCTACATGGGCCCCCGGTTAGTATCTTGGTTCAGCAAGAAACAAAGTTCCATTTCCTTATCTACAACAGAAGTAGAATACGTGGTTGCAGCATCTTGTTTCACCCAACTTCTTTGGATGATGCAAACCCTTCAAGACTTTCAAATCAAATGTTCATCTCCTATCTCTATTATGTGTGACAATACAAGTGCCATCAGTATCTCAAAGAATCATGTTATGCATTCCAAGACCAAGCACATTCCCATCAAATATCACTTCTTACGGGAATAGGTGCTTGAGAAAAAGGTGAAATTGGAGTATGTTCCCTCCAAAGAACAAGTGGCCGATATCTTTACCAAACCTCTACCCAGGGAAGCGTTCGAATATCTCCGACAAAAACTGGGAGTAGTCTCTGCCATGCAGAGGATCAGGTCTAATTAAGTACATAAATCTCAATTGGTTGTAAGGTGTTGATGAGCATCTCTAAATTCTCTGGCTAAGGGGGAGCATTGACAGCATGGTTTCAGGGGGAGCATGGCATTATCCACTCTTTGCCATTGATGTCAAAGGGAGAGGAAAAAGACAAGAGGAAGAGTATTGCCGAAGAGTATTGCCATCAATGACAAAGGGGGAGATTGTTGGAAGCATATGCTTGTCATTGATGGCAAGTACAACAATGAAGATGGCATGTGTACAGGAAGAATGTACAAAGGATTGTTGGCATGTTTTTACAGGATGACAGGCAAACAGAAGACAAAGTTCAGAGAGGTGAATGATCGCGCGGAGACGTCAGAATCCTTTAAGGATTCGAGGAGAATAAGCATTCTTATATGCGCAAGAAGCACAGGAAAGAGACCAAGAGCTGTCGGATCTCACTCGGAAATCTTGACAGCTGTTGGATCGGGAGAAGTTGCACAGATGTTAAGCGCAGGAGTTGGCGTGCAGAAGAAGTGATCTGAGCCGTCAGATTGGAAGAGGATACCCGACAGCCATCAGATCTGCAGAATCTACGAGGGGGATAAGCCATCGGAGAATCGGGGATTGGGACTTTGAAATGTCCAGTTCAATTAACATCAAAAACCCTGAAATCGCGATATGCGATTTTGCGATTTGATCACAGCCATTAAAGAAAGCATGAGATCTGGACCATTGATTTCCTTCATCGGAGAATCGGGGATCGGGTTTTTGAAATGTCCGATTCACTTGTCAACAAGAACCCTGAAATCACGATGAGTGAAATTCCGACTGAACCTGAACCGTCAGATCAAGATATGATCTAGACCATCGATCCAACTCACGACAGCAGACCACGTCAGCAAAGTGACACGTGGCACAACCAGGTAGTGACAAGTGTCAGAATGATTCAACATTTTAGGCACATGTGGGTAACGAATCAAAGTGACACGTGGCAGTATTTAACATGTGTCAAACCACGTGTGACGTCAGCAGAGGCATCGACGATCGAGAACGTCCATCTGAAGGACAGGTGTCGAAGATCAAGGCACCGACGGCATATTGGCCATCAAGAAATTGGAGTTCCTGAGGTCGAAGGAAACGAGACATCGAAAGTCTTGAAATCCCGAAGGGATCGGGACCGTCCATCTGAGGGACAGGTGTCGAAGATCAAGGCGTCGTCGGCATTTTATTCATCGAGAAATCGGGGATCCCACTGACAAGAGTTTTGTGCAATTCAGAATCGCAATCCGCGAAACCCCGATGAGTAGAGGCCAACTGTCAGCGTGTGTAGGGACACATCGGGATCGGAGGATCGGGAATCCCGAAAGCATGTGCATGGGAACATCAAAAACCCCGATTTCGCGAAACGCGAAATCGTGAGTAAATATGGATCGTCAGATACGTAATTGATCAGAACCATTGATTTAAAAAGGGGCGCACGTAGATTTAATTTAAAATTTTAAAAAGGGGCCCGATTTCCCTTGAGCAATAAATATGAGACCCGATGAGCGTTGAACGTGTTCTGGACCAATGGGCTTAAGAAGGGGTCGATGCTCTTCCTACAGGTGATTTGGCAGAGGCAAAGGAGGACGGTGATAGGTTGCAGAGGTCCTTCTTGGAGGATGTGGAGGCCATTTTCTGACAGTAGGGATATCTACTGGTGGGTGAGGTCAGTTGTGCAGGCCGCATGGAAGGTTTGAGGGAAGAGGAACCTCCTTGTGGCAGTCGGTCGATAGATCTACATTGACAGAGAGACCTCGGCTATGGGTTCAGCAACCACCAGAGCAGAGGCATCATCTCCAAGTTTATTGACTTGTTTAATGTGTGTCTTTTGGTAACTGCCTGGCAGTTTGTAGATCTGTGTTTACTCTTGAGATAATTTCAGTTACTGTCATAACCACTAGATGAAACTGCCTGATCCAGTGTGAAAATTAATGAAACGTGTTCAGCAGTGAGTATGAGGGTTAAACCCTTCAGTAGAAGCAAACTACCAGTAGAAACTGCTGCTATCTTCAGGGGGTTTTAGCTCCCTTCCAGGAAAGGCCGATAAATGAGAGAAGGTTGTAGCCTTCTGCAGGTAGAAGCCTGCGTACTAGTATGAGTATGCACTAGTACACTGTTGTAGAATGTTTTCTTAATAATAATCATTGAGGACAGAGACAACAGCAGCGGTGGTTTTCTCCCGAGTTGGGTTTCCACCTTAAATCCTGGTGTTCATGTGTCTTATTCATCTGTGTTATTTTATTTTGTTATTACTGCACTGAATTACTATTTAATAGACATCTTATGAATGAAGAAATTCATAATAAGGTCTCTGGATGCACTCCAGTTTTTATAAGAATATACAACAACTGGTCTCTATAAAGTAGACTAAGATTTTCAGTGAAAGAAAAGTGAAAAATCGATTGATAGCTCAAAACACTGATTCACCCCCCCCTCTCAGTATTTCTCAACATAACTTTGGCATGAAAAATATAGATTCTAAAAGCCTTAAGTGATTGGATCAAAGCGTAAGCTTGTTTTTCAATAGGCTCATACTTTACCTCAACATTTGTTAATGTCTTACTAAAGAAAGCCACTGGCTATTACTACCCTTGATCATTTCTCTAAAGTAACATTGTTGCAATGGTGTCATTAGATGCAAATGAAAAGATATAAAAATCTTTACAATAGTCAGGGTTGATCAAAGTAGGGGCTGACATAAGATATTTCTTGATAGCTTCAAAAGAATCCCTTGTTGAATCATGCCATTTAAATTCTGAATCTTTCCTTAACATGTCAGTGATGTGTTTAATAGACTCTGCAAAATTAGGAATAAATCTCCTAATGAAGTTAATCTTTCCAAGAAATGATTGGATGTCTTTTTTAGATCTAGGAATTGATATCTTCTGAATAACTTCTACTCTTGCAGGGTCAATCTGTACTCCTTCGGCAGTCACTATGTGTCCCAAAATCTTACCTTATTTTAATGCAAATGGAGACTTCTTTGGGTTTAATGAAATACCATACCTTCTGCACTTCAAGAATGTCTTCCTCAAATGCTACAAATGCTCTTTATGGCTGTGATAAAACACTGTTAGATCATCCAAATATATCAAAACAAACTTATCCTTCTCACCTACAAAGGCAATGTCCATGGCCCTTTGAAAGGTGGCCCCAGCATTCATAATCCCAAAGGGAATCTTGGCATACATGAAAGTACCCCAAGGAGTTTTGAAAGCAATCTTCTCTCTCTCATATGGGTGTATTGAGATTTGGTTATATCCTAAGAACCCATCAATAAAAGACATAACACTAGCTCCAGACACTCTTTGTAGGATATGCTCCATCTTTGGAAAAGGGTAGTTTTCTTTCTTAGAGCACTTGTTCAAGTTCCTGAAGTCAACACACAACCTAATCTCCCCATTCTTCTTCCTAACAAGAACTAAATTAGAAACCCACTCATAATATCTTAATGGAATGATAATTTGAGCTTTCAATAATTTCTTAATTTCTTTTTCCATTATGGGTAGAAGAAGAGGGTTGATAGATCTTAGTTTTTGCTTCAATGGAGTGGCTTATTTCTTCAGAGGGATTTTATGCTCAATCACTTGAGTGTCATAGGTATTTAAATCACTATATTCCC
The DNA here is from genome assembly GCA_032191745.1 of Picea mariana. Taxonomy (NCBI): domain Eukaryota; kingdom Viridiplantae; phylum Streptophyta; class Pinopsida; order Pinales; family Pinaceae; genus Picea; species Picea mariana. The sequence continues at coordinate 34,431 of JASDQU010027843.1, read as the reverse complement.
ATGCAAAAAAAGTCTGAAAATTCTTTCATCGTGCTACCATATTCAGCTCTTTGTTCTGCAGTCAATTGTGTAGACAGATTTATAGTTTTTGGGCACTTTTCATATCCTAAGTTGTACTAAAATAGAACAGGGTCTTCCTCTTTCTTATCAGACTTCAAGGGCACATCATTCTGGTCAAAAATCTTCTCAAGTGGTACTAATCCTTTTGGGATTTGATTATTTGGAATTTGAATGATATCATGGCAGCCAATTTTGTTTTTTAACTTCGGATTTTTTACTTTTTCAACATATTCATTTTCATGATCTATATGGAGGGATGAAAACTCATCTATAACTTCCAAAAATCTAACCAATTCCTCATCATCATCAAACACCTTCCAAAATTTTACATTGTCTGGCAAGGAGGGTCTATATTTCACTTGGATTTCATAATTTAGCTTTGTTGGCAAAGGTTGATTGAAGGTACTAGTTGAAACAATGAATGAATCAAAAATTTGATTCATGGCTCTAGGAATGTATGAAATATTGAATGCTAGAAAAGAATCAATGAGATTATGTTGGCACATGGGCAGACCCGAGGTTCACTCCAAGAGCGCACCAACAAGCCCTAGCTACTGGCCCTTCCGGCAGCACCTACGAAGCAGATGCAGTCTCACCCGAAGTAACTAAAGAGGGGGGTTGTAGGAAAAAAGTGTCTACAACCAGGGGAATATCAAGTGGATCTATTACAACAACTATACAACATTCATATATCACTTATCAGCTAGTTCTATCCTGTGCATCTATAGATCTGATCTAACATAAGACTACAAATAACAATATAACAATGACAGAGATCCAAGCATCAATCACACATACGACACAAAATATATGTGGTTCACCCTCTCTCTATGGATACGTCCACAGAATTGTGCTTATGATTTATTAAGGTAAAGCATACAGTTCTTATCTACACTCTCAGCTAGCAGATCTTCTTTATTCTCTCTCTTTCTCTCCCCTTCCTGTGCACCTAGTTGGAGGACTTGACCTTCGCACATAGCTGAAGATCTCACAATGCAATCATCTCCTTCCATAACAGAGCTATAACCACAATATCATATCAATACTCAATGACCAACAACCGACACCACCCAAGTCCTCTTGACCTTTATTAATACATTACAATCCCTCACCAATATCCTTAGGTCGAAACCTAGGTGCCACAACCCTAGATACCAAAACCCTAGGTGTCTAAAACCCTAGGTCAACTTGACCTGCTTTTTTTGGGCTTTGCCATCCTGTCTTTCCTTCTTCATCGTGTGGTGCTCCAAAGCATCCAATGATGGCTTTCTCTGCTTTTTTATTTGTCCATGATCCTTCTTCCTTGTTGATCTGTCATCCCTGATCTCCTCATCCAATGGCTTTCTTTTCCGCACTTCGCTCCATCTTTCCTTCTCTTTTGCTCACTTCGACTCAGTGACCGTTACTGTGTCTCCCGCGAAGCTCGCTTTTTACCTTTCCTTCCTTGTTCTTATCTTCCTTCCATAACCAAGGGCCAAAAGGCCCCCAACACTCACATGTGACTCATCCCGAGGCACTTCAGATATGATCCTCTTGTTTTACTTCGACTTTGGTTTACGCAGTGCAACCCTTGCTTTCTGCTTTATGCCTCTTTTCCATCCTTGTGCAGACTGTCTTTTCTGTGTCTGGTACCTAGTTTCAACTGCACCTAGTACCTGGACCCTTTTCATCATGCTTTTACTGAGAGTTGAGAGGCAGCTGGTTATCATAGTACAACTTCAGTCGACTCCCATTCATCAATACTTTTTTCCAGTCTCCCTTCAATGTCTTTAGCTGCGCAAATCCTCCTTCTATAACATAGGCGATCTCATATGGTCCAAGCCAATGCGTTCTAAACTTCACAAGGTGTTTGATAAACTTACTATCATACACCAGTACTAAATCACCTTGCTTGAATGTCTTCTTCTTGATGTGCCTATCATGATAAGCCTTTTCTCGTCCCTTCTAGACTTGCTGATGGAATCCTGCAATGAATTTGTCTTCTTCCAGTTCAACCAACTGTGAAAGCCTCTCACGAACAGCATCAGTATCATCCATGTATGTAAGTGCAGCAATTCTTAGGCTTGGTACTAAGTAATCCATTGGGACAATAGCTTCAAGACCATAAACCAACTTGAAGGGGGTCTGCATTGTTAATTTCTTGCAAGTGGTTCTATAAGCCCAGAGTACTGCTGGTACTCTTAAATCCCAGTCATCCTTGTGCACACTACAAATCTTTGTCAATGCTATCTCCAAGATCTTGTTGAATTCTTCGACCGTTCCATTTTCTTGTGGATGGTAAGGTGTACTCTTCTGATAGTGGACTACAAATTCTTTAGTCAAGGCTTCAACTGTCTTATTGATTAAGTATGTACCTTGATCACTCATAAGGATCTTAGGGCATCCAAACCTGGTTATTATGTCATCAAATATAAAACACACAGTTGTAGTTTCACTATAGTCCTTGACTGCTCTAGATTCGGCCCATCTGGTTAAGTATTTTTTCATAGTAATAATGTACCTTGCTCCTGTGCGATTTCTTGGTGGGTTTATAGGTCCCACGAAGTCAATGACGTTGTAAAATCCTTGCAATTTCTGGAATGGCGTGGTCCATTCATCTTCTTCTTGCTCCAAAGGGAGTCCAGATGCCTCCTTAAATACTTTATATTTCACAATCTGTAATGCTTGGTCTACTGAAGGAAATTCACTATCAAACAAAAAGGTGGTTATAAAATTATGGATCATACCTTCCCAATCTAAAGTGACGAGGCGCAGCTCCGCTTGAAGGTACCAATTGATAGGGATCGTGTCCAGTGTTTTAATGAATATGTGCACCCATTATTCTTGAGGAATGTCACTCCAGGCCTCTTCGCAGCTTCGCACATGGTCCTTTGGGCAATTTCGACCTGTGTACCTCACTTCGCAGCTTCCTACTTGTGTTGAGAATCGCGTTGTTTTCAAAGTTTGACATTGTGTCTAGTCTATGATGTTTCCTTTGTACATCCCCCAACATTTTGCTGGTGTGGCTTTCATGGCCTCATCCATTGCCAACAGCCTCTGTTGTGTTGGTACACTTGTCTCAAACTCTAATAAGAAGTTTTCTAAAGGGTTTAGCCCATCAAATGTGGGTAAGTTACTCATTATTGTGTCGATCCAGCGAACCTCTCTGGTTAGTCTAGCACATCTTCTGGTAGAGACTTCATACATCTGGTTCTTCCAGTTCTCCAATGTTTCTTCTAAGTCTGATGAACATGTGTTGTCACTTCGCCAGCTTAGATTCCCATTGGTTGTAAGATTGATATAATCCTGTTGTATGGCTATTAGTTTGTAGATGTTTTCCAATTCGTATGCGTGGTCTTCTTCTTTGATAGGCTCTGTGTATTGAGGACCCTCATCTGGATCTAAATGTGCAATGACCCTAAGGCCATTTCTTTAAAATGTCATATGCCTCTTCTTTAGATCAACAATAGTAGAATTGTCAAATGCCCAATCAATTCCTAATAATGCAGGATAAGGGTAGTTGTCATCAACAATTTCAATTACTTCAAAATTTGCAAAGGTTCTAACTCCATTGATGTCCACAGGGACATGATCCAACCGTCCAAATGGGTTGACAAATTGATGATTATCCATTCTAAGCCTGATAAGGGAATAGATCAACTTTGGTTTTCCCATCAGTGCCCAGGTTTTCTTCGTCATGACATTGACCTCCGACCCTAAGTCGAGGACCACATACTCTATATCATATTCTCCTATTTGATCATTCATGTGTAATTCTTTATTTGTCCTTATCCTTTTCCCAATTTGGTGCACTACCCTATTCAATAAGGAGTCTATCTTTCCTAGCTCATACTGCTTGATTAAATCTTGTAATTCTTGTACAACACTTTTATCTTGAATCAACTTAACACAAGTGCACAAAAATTCCATGAGTTTGCTTACCTCTTTTCCTTCTGTTGGAAAATCATACTGATCAAACGCCTCAGGCATGCCATATTCTTTGATTTCTAGTTGTTTCTTTGATGAAGACCCTTGATATCCTTTGAACTCTTTTCTTTCCTCCTCAAATATCTATCTTTCTTTCTTAGCATCAAACGTTGGGGTCTTCTCTGTAGATTTCCTAACTCCGTGGTCATCTGCAGTCTTTCCTTGGGCTTCTCTGTCTTCTCCTGTAGTAGTGCCTCCTCAAGTGATAACAATGACTCTAGGGTCTACTTCGCAAGGTTCAACATATATCAGTTGCACTTGCGGGTTTTGCTGAGGTCCTCATCTTTCCTTAATCTTAGCTAGAAGCAAAGGGCATTCCTCGATGACATGATCGAAGGAATTTCAATAACTGCAGGTTGTGCAAGGGTTCTGGAAGTCCCTTGCTAAATGTCCTGGTTGCACGTAGTTATAACAGATTATTTGTCCTTGGCCTCGACCCATACCTCCTTCTCCTCCTCCTTCTCTGTATCCACCGCGAGAATTGAAACTTCCTCTTCCTGGAGAATTATACTGTGCATTGTTTCCTTCTTGGTGTACTTCGCCTTGGATCTTGTATATGTCTCTTGATCTTTTGTGCATCAGGTCAAAATCCCTACAATCTCTATCATCATGCCCTACAGACTTATAGAATGTTCAGTACAATTTTTTGGGTGTTTGAACATACTCTTGCATATAATAGCACTCACCGGGGCGATGTCGATTTCTGCATACTTCGCACTAGGGCAGGTTAACTTGATTCAAGGGGCTCGGTGTTCCTGAGGCCAAATATTCATGAAAGGACAATTTTCTTTATCATGACCTTCAAATCTGCATCTTACACACCAAATATCTTCTCTTTTTTCCTTCCCCTTTTCCTTCTTCATATCCTCAACCTGTAGAGACAAACTAGTCAGCTGGCTCAAGATCTGGCTCATGTTTGAGCTATATTCTCCCATAGGTGTTGATTCAAGCTTCATAGCGATCTCCAAATATTTTTTTTGTGATGCAATATTCTGTTGCATCAGGGGGACTCTTATGTGTGGTAAAAGAGCAGCAATGAACCATTCTTTGTTTTGCTCATCTAGGATCTTACAAGTCAATCGGCCTGTTAGGGTCTTGAATCTCTGATCGAACTCCCAAACAAGTTCAGCTACCTTCTGTTTGATCTCCTTTGGCTTAGTAATACAATGTGACTCCGACTTAAGTTTTTTAAACTCTGCAACCAACGCATTCTTGATCTCATTTAGTGGCTTAGGCTGCACAAGTCCTTGGACAAGCTTCATTAACCAGCTCAGTGCGTGATCCCTCAACGTAGTGCTAAACTGGTTTCTTTTAACAGCTTCATCGGTAATATTTTTAATGTTCCATACGACCTCACACAAGAACCAGTGTTGATCAAGATCTTTAGATCCATCTCCTTTAAAGATAGGGAGCCTCATCTCGTCTACCATAGATCTACCTAGGTTTCCTGTCTAAGTAGATGTTGAACTACTAGTAATAGTAGTCTACGAACTTTGGTGATTCAGAATATTCTGATTACTTAGTGTTTCTAAAATAATAGAAGGATTGATATTACTTACTTTAGTGGTCTACGTAGTTCCTGATGTCTCTAGCTCATTGTGGCGAAGTTCTTTAGCTTCCTCTTCCTCTTCTCTGGTGGGTTATGAATGTTCTTCGTCTATCGGATTTGCCTCTTCTCCACTGTAGAAACCCTCATCTCCGTAGTTTTTCTTGAACAGGTTCTCAAGGTGAACCCCTCAAAATACTTTTCCACTGCGTGTATGTCCAGCCTTTGTGTCATTTTTGCTGTCCGAATTCTTGAACATTATCCTTTTCGGATCCAACCAATCTATTGTATCTTCAAGACGTTCTTTTCATGCAACAACATCTTGATTCTTAGCTTCAGAAATTGTAAAAATTTTCCTCTGGGTCCTTTGAAGAAGTATCTCTCGGCCTAGATATATGATTTTGTTCTGTCAACAACAAATTCGGTGATATGACCTCCAATGGTATTATCAAACAAGTGATTTACAACCCTTGATACAATGTTGTCGACTCTCTTAACCTTCTTAATCAACTCCAACGTTCAGACCACAGGAGGTCTAGATCTGATATCGAACTGAGTATTGGCTAACCTAGCTAACCACTCGTATAGCTCTTGATGGATTCCTCCAAAGAAGATCTCGTGAATATCGGTGAAGATGTGTCTCTGCAGCCAACCTTCAGTACTTAGTTTAGGGTTCTTGTTTTGGGCTTCAGTGAAGTCCCTCTTTTGATCCTCTATCCAATTCTGAATCTCTGTCTTCGATGGGAACCACCTTGACATTCCCTTACACAGATTCTTGTTCCTACAATGGAACCATTTTGGCACAGGGGTAGACCCGAGGTTCACTCCAAGAGCGCACCAACAAGCCCTAGCTATTGGCCCTTTCGGTAGCACCTACAAAGCAGATGCAGTCTCACTCGAAGCAGCTAAAGAGGGGGGTTGCAAGACATAAGTGTCTACAACTAGGGGAATATCAAATGGATCTATCACAACAACTATACAACATGCATATATCACTTATCAATTAGTTCTATCCTGCACAAATATAGATCTGATCTAACATAAGACTACAAATAACAATATAACAATGACAGAGATCCAAGCATAAATCACACATATGACACAAAATATATGTGGTTCACCCTCTCTCTAGGGCTACGTCCATGGAACTATGCTTATTATTTATTAAGGTAAAGCATAAAGTTCTTATCTGCGCTCTCATCTAGCAGAGCTTCTTTCTTCTCTCTCTTTCTCTCCCCTTCCTGCGCACCCAGCTAGAGGACTTGACCTTCACACACAGTTGAATATCTCACAATGAAATCCTCTCCTTCCACAATAGAGCTATAACAACAATATCATATCAATACTCAATGACAAAAAACCGACGCCACCCAGGTCCTCTTGACCTTTATTTATACATTACAATCCCTCACCGACAACCTTAGGTTGAAACCTAGGTGCCAAAACCCTAGATACCAAAAACCTAGGTGTCTAAAACCCTAGGTCAACTTGACCCTCTTTTTTCGGGCTTTGCCAGCCCGTCTTTCCTTCTTCATCACGCAGTGCTCCAAAGAATCCAATGATGTCTTTCTCTACTTGTTGAGTTGTTCACGATCCTTCTTCCTTCCTGATCTGTCATCCCTAATGTCCTCATCTAACAACTTTCTTTTCCGCACTTCGCTCCATCTTTCCTTCTCTTTTTCTCACTTCGACTCAGTGACAGTTACTGTGTCTCCCACGACGCTCACTTTTTACCTTTCCTTCCTTGTTCTTCGCTTCCTTCCATAACCAAGGGCCAACAGATTCCATATCTCATCTCTGTATGCCTTAAGCCTGACATGTTTGGCTTGAAAAGTGTTTTTGATTTTTTGGATTATCAGATCAACATCTCCAAATACTTTCAGCCCCTGAATATTCATATCCTTAGCAACGCTCAAGCTCAATACCAAGGCTTCATACTTTTTTATGTTATTTTTCACTTTGAAATCCAATTTGAAGGACAAATGAATTGTTTCTTTGGAATTTGAAACAAAAACAACACCTTCTCCTACAAACTCTTTTGAACAAGCACCATCAAAGAACATATTCCATATAGGAGATTTTTCCACTTCTGAAAATTAGCAAATAGGTTTTCTGAGTTGCAAAGATGATGACAGAGAATCATGTCTCTGAAGTATACAAGACGCCAAACCTGTGTCAACTGAGTATATGGGATGATTAGCAGGCTCATGTATCTAGAAGAAATTATGTATAATTTTATCATGGATGTTCAAGGAGACATAGAAGGGTGGAGAGGTTTCCTCATGGTCTTCAACCATTGGACTAAGGACAATAGTAGGCTTATCATCTTGAAGTTTTACAACATCAGTAGAAGTTGGCATGGGTTTAGGCTCAAGGGATTTGAGGATGGTTTGTTTGGAGGTATCATTCTTCATTAATTTTGTTAGTGGTATGGGGATTTTAACCTTCTGAATTTCTGATTCAAAGCTAAAAGAGACAGGAACTTTGTCAAGGTTTCTTACCTCTTGCACGAGAGATTTAAGAAGTACTTGATTCTTGTTTTGAGCTTGATCTTTGCTTGGTTGTTTTTTTGTAGGGGCAACAACTTTCTTGGAGGAACTTGCTCATCTTTCTTGCCATTACTTTGTTTAGATCTAAAATTATATCTATTATGATCATCAGTTTGACAAATAGATCCCTCATTTGAATCTTGATTAACCTGTTGACTAATCAAAGCTTCTCCATAAGCTTATTGTGTCAAGAAGGATGCATCACCTTTATCTCCTAAACAATGAATCTCATCATATTCTTCTAGCTTCTCCTCCTCCATTATTGTTTTCTGAAAAGGGGATTCAATATTTTGATTCTCATTAGCACTTCTATTCCTCTATAAAATCTGATGTGGCTCATTATTTCTTCTATAAGGATTTGTATTTCGAGGAATAAAAGCATTAGGATCTCTACCTTTTGCAGGCTACTTATTCTCAATCTTCATCTTGGACAATTCTAAAGCCAAAGATTCAATCATCTTAGGCACATTTTCAATGTTAGGATCAACACCTGATGAAGAGGCTTCTCCTTTTTGTTTTCTCCTATCTCCTCTGCCTTTCAACTTCTCTGCAACAAGGATATTAGATTCCACTTCAAGTGTTGCATCGTGCATATCAACCAATGTAATAGACCTCCTTTCTCTTAACAACAAACAAAATTCAGCATCAAAAGCATTAGCATATGTGATCTTTGTAGAGGTAGCATTAGGCTTGATTTCAGTTGGGATCTTCTTGTACATCCTATTAAATTTCTTGGTGAAGTCTAACATTGATTGACCACTTTCCTTTCTCAAGTTCCCAATGTCTGTAATGTAGTAAAGAAAATCATTCTTATCCCCCCATTGTTTTAAGAAAGTATCATCAAAAACTTCAATACATGTTATAGATCCTGGGGTTAATTCTCTAAACTACCTCCTGGCCTCTCCATTTAAGCTTTGCACAAACACTCTCATCCATACATATTTGTCTGTGATATTTAAGTTATCAGCATATAACTATAAAATAATTCAAGATGTTCTTTAGTCGTGACCTCTTCTACCCCTGAAAAGTTTGGCATATACTTTTGATAGTCTCCAGTAGGCATTGCATTTAGAGGATTTGGCAATACTAATGGGGCATATCTAGCAGCTATAATGTTATCCATCTTAGCGAGATTTTGAGGTGTTGTTTCCATGATAACAATAGATGTATATGCACTGGAAGTTTGGATCATTGAGGCTGATATTGAGGATGAAGGTGAGGTAATGATAGGAGAATGTATTTTTGGGCTTGCAATGGAAGAAGGGAAATAAGAATCTCTGTAAAATTGAGACAATAACTTGGAAAGGTTTTCTTCTCATTTTATAGACAAGTCATGTAAGACAAGCTCAACTGCAGGAAGATTTGTATGATGAGGGCTAAATTTGGTTCAGTTTTAGATTGAGAAGATTCTACAGAGGATGATCAAATGTCTTCTCCAACAAATGGTGAACTATCTTCTTGAGTAAGATTAGAATATCCTTGAACTTCTAAAACTACCTTTTCACAATCAATCTCTAAACTTGTAGCTTCAACAATTGTCGGATTTATTAGTGGATTTTCTGGAAAAGACACAGAGGGATTTCTAGATACCTGAACTTGAAGATCCTTTTTGTAATTCCTTTCTCTCTTTGATGATCCTCTCAGGATCCGATATTGGATCAGTTAGTGGTTGTTGAGGATTTCCTCGAGTATGTGCCTTCTTAGGAGCCACAATGTACCAATGGAGTTTCCAGATAGAAGATTAGAACCAAACTAATGATGCCCAACCTTTGTCTATCATCAAAGTTGGGACTATGTCATCTCTCAGGGAAGCTTGCTTCACACTCCTCTCCCTAGAAACGGTGCCAATTTGTTATCTCTCCAGGAGTCTATTTAGGTTGCAGATCAAGAGAGCCTAGTAACTTAGTTAGAATGCTTAATGATGTATTTGAAAATTGGATCAAAGATGAACAACTCACACACTCATTCTTTCACTCAAGGCAATTTGAACATATCTAGACAGAATAAGGCCTTCAAGAGCTATTGATCATATGGTTTATATAATTCAAATGGATGGAGAATGCTAACTATACCAACAACATTACATATATTGACAACACATGTAAAAGGTCGAATATAACCAACAGAAGGCTTGTGATCCTTTGTTTACTAATGCAAAGATAATATGAAAATCATGAATCATTAAATAATCAAATAACTGAACATAAGATTCAAATCACAAGTACATAATAAGAAAGAGAGACAGGGATCTGAGAAATATCAATGAAAGAGACTTATCATTCCAGAATATATATCAAGGTTTTTACAACAAAAGAGTACAATAGTGTCTTCAATCTCGAACCCTTTACAAATATGCCTCAATGGGATTAAATAAGTTTTACAAACTTGACTAAGATCCTCAAAATCTGGATCTGAAAGACACCTATAAAATCAAATCTAAATTGATGCACAATGATAGGATGAGATCATATTTCTAAGGGATAGCTATCCCATCCAAATTCCAAAACTTTATCTCCTCTTGAGCTACCTCATGGCTGTAGAAGCCCTTCACTGCATCTAGTTGACACATGGAGTAATGATTCATCCATTGAATGCTTAAAATCAGCTCAACTTTGACCAAAACTGTTACACGCAGAAGGTTAACGAGTTGGCACACTGTATGAAGAAAACATAGTTTGTGCTACAAACTCCTCTAGATTCTAGTTTTTGTCAAAAATCTTCAAAATTGATTGAAACATGCCTTTGAAACTTGAAAAATTGTTTAAATAAAACACATATCACCACCATTTTTTATCCCTATTGAGACTACTCATACTTCATCTCAATAACCATACCCATACATGTTTCTTTTAGATAAATTCCATACTTACATTTGGCTTCAATACATGCTAGTTCATCATAGGTCATCAACCATACAGAAACTTGAAACAATCTATTAATCAAACACCATGCTTGGGAGAACCAGAAGAAGAGGTTTCTTCCAAGAAGATAGCCAAATTCTTCTTGATAAGCATGTTCTTGGCCAAATACAAATCTTCAGCTAGATTTCTGTTTTCTGCTCTCAGACTAAGGTTCTGTTTATAAATATTAACCAATTGCTTCCTCTGAATCATCTTTTTCCTGATGTTTCTCTTCAGTTGGTTACACTCCCTTGCAAGTTCATCTATTTGGCTTGATAGTTGTCTACCAAGTGTGACATTATCCTGATGTAACCTTTGATTCTTCTCCTGAACTTCTTTGAGTTGTATGTCTGCATCTTTGAAAAATTTAGCCCAATTCTCTCTATGTCCTTGCTCTATCTCTGGGGCTGACTCTAGTGAATATTCACTCAACTGAACTATGGCTTCCAATGCTTCCTTTTCAAGAGGGGAGACTTTAAATATTGATAACCTAGCTCTAGGTTTTACAATGTAAGTGCTTGGAAGAGAATCCTCTACTAAAAAAAGCTTTCTCCTGGATGACCTTCTGAGGGCTGGTGTATCAACTCTAGCTTTTATAGTTGGAGGATTATCTTTAATTTCAATAGGAGGGAGCTCCACAAGAGGCTCTGTTTGATCTTCAACAAATACTTATTTGGCCTTTCCTTTCCTCTTATCTCTTTTTCATAATTGGATAGGTAAGGTTCTTTGAGGAATAGGGTCTTGAGGGGTATGTGGTGTTTCAGATGTAGAGGGAACAGTGGAAGCAAAAGGTTGTGCTACTTCAAGTGTAGGAGAAAAAGGGCCGGAATCTTGTGCTACTTCAAATGAGGGAGAAGAGGGGGCAAAAGACTGTGGTATTTTAGATGATGGGACAGAGGAAGCAATAAGCGATGTTGCAGTATTCTTCTTAGGGGTTTTGAGTTTTGAAGGAGAAGGAGGCAAATCAATTTGATAATTTGATACAAATAAGAAAGTGGGCCAATCCTTCCCTTCCTTTTTCAACTGTTCAAGGACTATGAGATTTATTAATTCATGGTGGAAAATGGACTTTTGAAGCTTATCAGGTTTTCTTAGTGCTAATGTAATCATCCTTTGCAAGCTCATGAAAAGAAAATAGGGTAAGTCTATCTCTTTCTTACCAGTGAAATGGAGAAGAAGCTTGAAATGGTATTGCAAAACCCAGCTGTATATTCCTTCACATGTGAAGAATCTCTAATTGATGAAGAGTAGTTTGTCATATTCCTCTATCAGCCACTTCTTTGGCACACCCTTCACTAAATCAACTCCTCTATGTGCAGGCCTAAGCATATCTTGACACTAGTCCTCCTTTTCTAGTTTCTTTGCTTTTAACCATAGTTCCCATGTCCTAGGGATATCGGTTACTTATGCAATCAAATCCACTGTCACATGGATTTCCAAGGGACCAACCTTTGTCTTTCCATTCTTGTAGTTCTGCAAAAAATATCTAGAAACCTCGAGGTGATGTCCTTCAAGTTTATCACAGAATCTCTAACACCCCATGCGCTTGAATGAGTCCACATGGTTAGGATTTTGCTCGATCAGTGTGGTCTCAGTGGGCTCGAATCTAAACACTGATCCTGACCTCTTCGTGGGGATGGGATCTTCTCTTGGAGCCATAATATGTAGAGCGCATGTTGTAAACACTTCTGCACAGAGAGAATTAGAAGAAAAATCTAAAACAAACAGCCTTGCTTGCTTGAGAAAACCTTGATAACCTTCCTTTTGCTGGTGAGATGCAACAGTAGAAATGGCCTCAGGTTTTTGATGATGATCTCAGAACTCTGAAAACACCTTCTTGATATAGATTTTACCTTGGAACTTTTCAAAATTCAAAACAGGGTTTCCCCCCCGAGTTGGTAGCATGCCCTATGTAAAAATAATGATTTGCATTGACAACAATGGCTGAGTTGGTAGCGCTTTCAGTACAAAAGTACCCAGATGTGCTACGAACTCATAATTATGAAAAATAATGATAGACAAAAAGTCAAATCATGATTTGAAAGACAAATGATGACTCATTATGGACAAAAACCGACTTACATGACCCATGACTCACCTTTAGGAAACAAATGACTTATCTTTTGACCAGTATAACCTAAGACAATGACCATGATAATCACTTAATCATCTATCAACCTCATGTGACATGACTCAAAATTGATGACTAGACTCAATGAAGGGCACACTTTATTGAATAACTCAAAAGACTAAAAACTCAAATAATCAACTAAGACATAAATAAAAATGAATTTTTATTGGGAGATAACACAAGGTACATGTCAATTTTGATATCCCCTTATTTGAAGGCTAGATAGATGCAGATGCTCTAGAAAAATGGTTGAATTTGCTAGAAGGTTATTACTCTGTCCAAAAATTTTCCAACAGTGAAAAGATCACCTTTGTGCTCCTTAAATCCCTTCCCTATGTCAGATCTTGGTGGGAAGGTTAATGGGAGAGATACATCACGGATGAATCTACACTATTTGGGAGAGAACCCACTTGGGCGGCCTTTGTATATGCCCTAAAGGAGTAGTTCTACTCTGTCGAAAACTATGATGACCAAAACATGAGATGGACAACTCTGCATCAGAAAAGAGACCAGACGATGCCAAAGTACACTAACATATTTCATACCTTGCGCTCAAAGTTGGGTATCAAAGACTCCAAGAGTCACCTGGTTTTTAAGTTTCGTAGTTGTCTACATAGGTACATCCAAACAAAGAAGGATTTCTTGGACATATCCTCACTGGTATTTTCTTATCGATATGCAGTCAAAATTGAGTAGAAATTCAAGCAGCAGAGTAAGTGGGAGAATCATGTACAGAGCAATGAAGGTCAACCTCAAGAGAGACAGTCTCAGATGCAGGAAAAGAAGGGTAACAAGAAGTCTAAGAAAGACACCGAAAATTGGAGTTCCACAACAACCCTTGGCACAACACTGATGAATGTCTCTTAATACAGTCATTGGTGGCTAAGCTCAAAGACAAAGAGTTGAACCCTGACTTGGACCCTGATTCAGAAAATAATAAAAGAATACAAATCATTGATGCAGAACCCACTGTTACTTTCGCAATTGCAACAATCCAACCAGAAGAGGATCCCGAGGAGGGGGAGTGACTCTTCCATTCAAAGATGTGGGTGAAGGGGACCCCACTGCATTTTATTGTTGATAGCGGAAGATAAAAGAACATCATCTCAGCAGAGGTTGTCAAGCAGTTGGATTTTCCAACAACACCAAACCCATAGCCATACAACATCGGGTGGCTTCGTCAAGGTCAATATCTTTGTGTCAACCAACAATGTCACATTTCCTACGGCATCAAGCCCTTCAAGGATGAGGTATTTTGTGATGTTTCACCACTGGAAGTCTGTGATGTTCTATTAGGCCAACCATATATGTGCAGGGATCATGTTATTTATGAGTCTCGACCCCATAACGTGATTGTTACTATGGGGGGACAACTATACATGATACCAGAGGTAGTTCCGATTATTGTCCTGCCAAAAAAATGCCACAAAGTAATATCTCATACTAAAAAGTTTAGCCTCTTCACAATCCGATGAGAAGGTGAACAGAAGGACATTGCAACCATTGCAGCCTCAACCCAACACCTTTCTATCCAGTAGAAGCAGATCAACAAGATTGTAGAAGAGCCCCAAGATGTTCTTGTTGCACCTACAGGGGTGCCTCCACATTGCTCAGTCAAGCAAGGTTATAACAGAACCCTTCATACTCTTCATGTTGCATCTTCACTAACAGAGTCCTCCCACACTCAGGTAGATCATGCCGTTATATTGGTTGAACAGATCCAACCCCTCCAACAACAGGTTCAGGAAAACTTCTTCAACAAGGAAAGCAACACACCAAGCTTCAGATTTAGCAAAAGTCTCCCCATCTCCCATGGGAACTTGACACAATGGTGACCATTGCTTCCTAAGGGGGGAGGAATGATCTAGATGGATCTTGGTGGCCATCCACCTTTTCATTGAATCACCATATTGAGCTTGTGGTTTTGATAAACCATAGCATTCACCCTTTTGATGGAAAATGGAATGTAATGTCATCATCATTTGTTAATTACATACATCATGTAATGGTCTTATGTACATGCCTACAACTTAGCGTTAATGGACTAGATCCCATTTGAAATCTGTAGTTAAGCGCGCTCGGGTTAGAGTAGTATTGGGATGAGTGACCACCTGGGAAGTCCTAGTATTTTACATGCCTATGGCATTTTATAAACTTATTCCAATTTATCCCACATGCATCATGGCAATTATTCTCATCTCACTCTCTCATATATAATTGAGGTGAAGGAGGCCCTTTAAGCATGCAATGGAGTGTGATGTAAAGCTTCTTGTGAATGAAGTGTAGCTAACATCTCTTTCTTTTTAGAGATAAGTTACCCTGTTTTTCCCGTTTGTGTTCTACAATGTTTTTCTATCTTATTCGGTAATAGAAGTCGGGTTTCACTGTCTTTTTGTGTTCTCTTGTATATTTTTTTGTATTTCGTTGTTATATATCGATTATATTTTTTCCTTCATGTCATTCTCAAAATAATCTAGATCATTTGTGCCCATAGAATCACCATAAAATACTAAAAGTGTCTGGAGACTCTACTCATCTCCCTGCACCACATTGTGCTCAGCATAGCACATGAATGCTCTCGCCACTCATCATAGCAAATGATTGAGACCTTCAGGTTCCCCAACTGTATGTCTTTTAAGATGTAAGGGTACATCTCATATCCTCATGGAAGGAATTCCCATGGTCAAACCATGGAGGTTCCTCTCCACCTCTCGGAATCATCCTACTCCGACATCAAGCTTTTTCGATGCATGAGCATCTCCATGACATCCTAGTGTTGGCATCTCTAAAAGCGTGATGTGCCTCTGTCTGCATGATGAAAACAAATGACTTAAATCCCTTGTCATACAACCAAAAACATAAATGTGTGTGTGTGTGTGTGTGTGTGTGTGTAGTGTTACAAGCTTATGATCCTTCATGCCTGATGCATCCCATAGTGTATCCTAGGGAAGAACTAAATCTTCATTTCCCCTAAAGTCAACCCCAGCATACGGGAAATCCTCTATAACCACAAGCTGCCTCCTCCACCATGCAAATAAGTCAACAGTAAATCGAAAGGCATTGATGGTTCATTTTCCAACCTAGGTGAAAGACTCATCCACCACTCCATATGGGGCTCAGTCGCGGGGCATACTATCAATGAAACCTGTGGTTACATCTATGGAACTCGCTCTAGGAAAAATGAAACTAAGAAGGATTTGTACCCAAATTGCTTTTGTATTATGCCTGTTCGACACTTAGAGATATGCTCTTTAATATTCCTTAAAAACCTTGTGTTAACGTCAAGAGACTAGAGGGTCTCCAACATCAACATTTTCGACCTCTCGTGGGGCTAGGCGAGAAGAGACAGGAATGTCACCCTAGGCTTAAAGTGCCGAACAAGAATGTGCATTGAACTCTAGGCCAATTTTCCCCTAACCTATAGTCTAAGCATGAATTTCTTTGCCTTGTAATTCAACTTTTTAACAATATTTAATTTTTATGCAATTTTATAGTTTATTACTTCTATGTGGAGTTTATACATTTCAAGTGACAAAATTAAAATTAATAAAGGAAATGCAAATAATAAAAATATAAGGCAATGTTTTCATCAATCTTTGTTGAAGATGTAAAAGAAAAAAGGAATGAAATAGTCCTCACAACACTCCAAACACACTTCTCTGAATTTTGCTCTCTCTCAAAATTTTCTCTCAATTTATCTCCTTCAGAAAATTTATGTCTTCATCTAAACTCTCCTTCCGAATGGCTACTCACTGCTTTCTTTTATATCCTTGGGTAAACGGTTCTTTTAGTTAAAAAAATTTATAACTGAGTTTTGAATGTCCAAGAAATTTCTTAATATATCATTAAACTAATTTTAGTTATCCCTGTATCATTCTTTTGTGTTTTCTTAAATAGCATTTATAATTCTTTTCCATCGGATTTTTTACATGATGCAGATATTCCAATTTGTTAATCGCAGAATTTCACGACATAAATTGAAAACATTTCCAAAATGTGACTTTTTACGCTCCTTGGTTGTTAGTGTCTTCACGGGCTTTAGAAGATAATTCAAGTTATTTCGGTGAAGAAGATTCAACATATTGTAACTCTATCTGCAACTTGAAGCCTCGCCTATGCCCAATCTAGCTCAGTTGTCCGGAAAACTTTAATAGCTTGCAGGGAACGAAACAAGCATTTCTCCTTTTGAGCTTTTGGAGGCTTGTGATGAAGTTCACATAACATTTTAGGAGCTTCTGATAGCTCACACAAACCTTCACTGGATATGTGTGAGGACAGTGTTCCTTGTACCAATCAGAAACAAGAGGAATATCTTATTCTCGTCGCATACGACCTGATCGGACATTGAATGGTCGTGGAGAAAACAATAATGAAATACCTGCAGTATAGGAATTTGTCTCTCGTATACCACTCAATTTCATGAGAATCATAGTCTCCCACCGAAGTTGCACATCAACCCAATATTTACTACTTGCCTTCTGATCAAAAACATCCTTAGACTCTACCACAAGGTTGGCTATTGGCCATTTATATGCTGGCAGAGATTAATTACGCCACCTCTGTGTACTTTCTGCCATAGAAGAATGCCTCCCACTCCTCCAAGGGCCTAAATAACATATGTTCAATAACTATTTAGATTCCACAGTTTTCCATCATGCCACTGATGAGTCCACCAAAACAGATTTTGTTTCAAAACCTGATACTGTTTGAAGTCTATTCGTACCCTCCAACCTTTGTGTGTGTCTATATTTTTTGAAAAAAGAGTATTAACGCGAGGAATACCTATGTCCCATGAATCCTCAAGATCCTCACAGCACTCCAGATCGTGCAGTTGAAAGATCTATATCCTTGGGATCTATTACCACTTCAACCTCGATTAGCAGTAGATGTATGAACACGACCTTGTAGCAGTAGCAGTAGATGTATGAACACGACCTTGTAGCAGTAGATGTATGAACACGACCTTGTGACTCTGTTTGAGAAACACGGTGAACTCCAGATTCATATTTCAGCTTACTGTACACACATTCGCCTCTTATTTCCATGACATACAAATATTACTGAAAGGAGCTTTCTGTATCCCATCAAAGTTACCTGCAATTTTGATATTCTCACTAACAATGTCCTTAAATATTATCCTTTCTACAACAAGGAGAGCATCAGGATCATAGCGATCATCAGGATGGTTGCCATAGAACCCAGTAAAACTAATGGCATACTTCACATTGTTCATGGTCACATTGGATATAAATATGTCCTTTACATAACCTCCTCTGCCAGCAGACGTCTTTACACTGATAGTTGTTTCTAAGGTTGATTACAAGAATATATGTGATCCCTCCAGACATTTCAATAACCAATGCAAGTCATGAACTTGTGTTGCTTTGACTGATTATATTGGAACTAGTATGGCCAAAAGCAATACCATACTCATAATGGAGGATAATAATGTTGGAACTAGTATGGCCAAAAGCAATACCATACTCATCCCAACCACTCTTTATATAAATTGCATCATAATCGGTGCTAATGTAACAATCTTCAATGCAGACAGTAGTGCAGAAATCTGGATCAATTCCATTGGTATTAGGTGAGTCAAATGGTGCAAGA